>JAUTBV010098079.1:0-16503 GCA_032361325.1 Lepetodrilus fucensis
TCACCTCCTAAAGTGTTTCACGACCATGTCACAAGTCATATCCATTCTTAAATCGTCATCTAACTTAGGAGGTGATACATTCGGTCATAACTTTATGAGCTGACTTTAGGAGGCCGTCGTGAAACGGGGGCCAGTACATTATTTAATCTTTCAATATACGTGTATGCACCTCTAGTCCTCTACATGATTAGCCTGTCACACAGTAACACTGTATTAAGTCAGATAATACACGCATAGGATTCGTGCCAACAAGGAGTACTGAACTTTTCTTCAAACATGGAATAATTTACTCCTCACGATGTCAGTGTAATGCAATTAATGTTACGACAGGACGAAATATAGTCCAAACGATTCCCTTTGTCACTTTGCTTCTATTTGTATCAAAGTATTATGCAACACATTACTAATGTATACACATAGCCATATAAAACGCTTGCTATAAATTGCGTAGACGTATTAAATTAATTAAAGGCATAATATCACAGATATTTATGGTTGTTTTGGACTAGTTCTTAGCTACAACTGTAAGATACATTCACTTGACATACATAAAATCATGTTTGTACTTCCAAAAACTTTTCCACTGCTGTTTGGTAGACACATATCTACTACAATCCCCTGTAGTACTGATAGACAACCTGAATATAATATTGTTATTTGCTTCATTATCTCAATGCATGGTGACATAACTCAGTGGTACGACAAACATAATACGCACAGGCAACGTACATTTGATGCATCAAAGACAAGATAAATAGCAGAACGTTCCCTATATTCATATAAAACATTAATAGTTTGATAACTATTGAGTACTACTTTGGGGTGGATAAATCAAGCGTAATAATTAGTCTCCGATCGAAATGCGTTTGTCCATTATAAAGGCCTATCAACTGTGATACTATGCCTTTACATGTTTAAAGATAATGGTATTATTTGGTACTCACGAAGACATCGTAGTTTCTATATGTGTATCTCAAACATAAAAATAAGACTTGCTTAGCATGTAAATTAAATTAATTGTTAATTATTATAAGGACTAATTATAGGAATGGTGGATCTCTATAAACTTTTTTATAAGCGACGGTAAACATATTTATTTATAATATAACCAGAAAACTGAAAAACAGATTGATGATTTTCAAAATACGAGCATGCCTGTTTGAAGAAAAACAAGAAAGTATGGAGTTGCTGTTCAAACTGTTGTTTATTACAAGCAGACAGCTGATGACATTAGACATGTGTGGTGAGGTGTGTGGAGATGCTCAGATACAAAGTGAACACAGAGAGTTATCAAATACTATAGTCTTCGTCTTGACAGACGTCTTCATACTTATAGTCTGGCCAATTCTATATAACGGGCCATGATGATTACCTCCCCGCCCCCCCCCCCCCAATAATTTCTCTATCCAGGAACATTATCTATTCGTGTATTGACCTCCCTCAATCATAAAATGTTTCCAACGCTCCTGCACATGCACATCTACATTTATTGATTGATACATCCATTAGTATTACTACATACATCTATAAAAGTAATTAAGTTAATTATTCTAAATCAAATCAAACAAGTTTTGCAATTGCCCTTTTAAAGGAAATAAATACATAATACACTCAGATGAGCAATTACAATACTATTAAATGTGGAAATAGGATTTGGTGATACAAATATTTCTGTTTTGTATGTCAATAAATAGGATAGCACTACATGGGAAATACAGAAAGAAGCACACCCACACTGAGTATTTTAAAGCATGTCAACCTCTGCTTTACTGTTTTCTATAAAATGGATATGACATGTATACATATGGAGTACAAATACCTGCATAAGTACAAATGTAAATGGATTAATACAATGAAGTAGCTGTGCTTTGATTATTTTGTTACGCCATTAATTAATATCTGTTTCCCCTTGTACTTCCAATATCCCCCCTCTACAGAATTCTTGTAAATAGCAAAAATAATTTAGGTGGGGAATGATGGGAAGAGCTATAATGTAGTAAGCGAAGCTCGGAATTGTACCCTACACTAGGGGAGATGCCATGTCCCCGCCTCAACAGCTCTCGATTCTCATCAATATCCTATACTGCAGTACATTATTTACTCTTTCAATATACGTGTATGCACCTCTACATGATTAGCCTGTCACAGTAACAATGTATTAAGTCAGATAATACACACATAGCAAAACTAATTTAAATTAAATTTTTGGCATATTCCATATGCATTCTCTTCAAAGGAAAATGTATCTAATTTATTACCAACAAAAACTGAACAGGTTGTGTTTATACATTTACCAACAGAAGTTTTGGATATCATGGACAAAATACTTCAACAAAAAAGTATAAGATAATAATGACTGCATTTTAAGCTGCATTTTAAGCTGAATATTTTACTAGGCTGAAACTACATTGAGTACATACATGTAGACTAATGTAGATGATGGCACTTATATTGTTCAACATCCCAGTGTCCATGGCACAGCCTAGAAGCAGGCTAATATACCCTTGCTGTAGTTCTATTAAGTTCCTGCTTCAAAAAAAGATAAATGAAAAATCAACATGAAGGCTGTTTCAAGTGCAGGTGAAAATAACGTAAATATACAATACTATTGAAAGGCAACTATTTCTTACTTGATAAAACTAGAAGTGTGAAGTTGTTTTTACTATGACTTACAATTCAACAATTCTAAACACAAAACATTTTCCCAAGAATATAACATTAAAAAATACACTAATAATCCAACCATCATTCTAACAAAATCAGCTAGATCGGAAACAATAAATAACTTAAATTAAAATCACTGAATAACTATTACTAGAATGATCTAAAATAAACCAGCATCTTACAATGTACTACAAAAAGATTACTATCCATATTATGCACAGAGAACATATTAATTATATACAGGGATATACACATATTTTCACAGGTTCTGGTGATGAGTATGTAATTATGACAATAAAATTCATGATATACTGTATTCAAATAAACAAGCAAAATATGGCATGTATTTACAATATCAGTACAATAACATTTGACATTGAATGGAATCCATGAAGTACTAGTATCTAAGACACCAGATATCGATTTGTGAATGAATACAAAAATGAGAGTTAAATACAGTTCATCTTAAGTAGTTGCATGTACGAAACAAAAATATTTTGTTAATTAATCATTTATAAAATAAGAAAAGTAAAGTTCAGCTGGCGAGATGCCTGTACATAAATGTATGTACAACAATCATGGGAGTGAAATGGAAAACAGCCTTAATATTCATTGTCAGGATATAACATACATGTACAGTATGTGCAATTGTGCGTTGAATCCTGAACGGTAACATAGATTCTCAATGTATCAGCACAGAGTGTTAACAGATTCCTCTATTTCCCCCCTCTCAATAATATGTATTTTCATTCTGTATATTGTCAAACTTTCATGTCTCAATAAAAGTTGAATAACAGGAATTGCAAAATGATTAATACAAATACAAACTATGTTTACAGAACAACAACAATGAATTGTGGATTCAAAATTGAAACATGGTTTGAATAATTTGAATAATTTAATTTAAATTGGTGTTTAATAATGTTTATCTTGTACATTTAAATTTAGTATGACCCAAGCCAAACGCTAACAAATAAGAAATTGTTTTATCGGTATCACAAATAGAAGATAAACTGAAAAATCATGAATGTGCTAGAAACAGTGAGTGAATATGGAGTTTAACGTCGCTGCGGGAATTTTTCACCCATTTGCGACGACTAGAAACAGTAAAATGTAAATTATCATCACAGAATAAACTTTAAATGGTACATATTGCAATTAAATGTAAATAATTCTACAAAAAGTAAAACAAATGAAGCTCACAATTTTGAGACCTCATATTTATGATTCAATTGCATTGCCACCCAGGATATCTCATAGTCATTAGCAAAATCTATGCTGTGACTTACAAAGGGATTTCTAAATTTAGTCCACATTTTATGCCCTGATTTAAGCCAGGCCTACTAGTACAACCCAGTGTTAGAAATTCTGACAATAATAAGGGGGGTCTCTCCATAGGCTCAGTGGTGGTCAAATCTGTAATTTGCAGGGAATTACCTTTAACATTGCAGATTATCAAATGAGCCTTACGACTCCCTTTAGTTTTAACACTGGGACCCTTTTGTGAAACATAGGCAAGGATAATAAATGTATGCTGTGGGTAGTATGCAATATAGTGTGACCAATTACAGATAGCAAAGTACAAAAACTGATATAGAAGTGAATAGACATGTATAAGCAATACAAACCAGTGCCATTATGATAGCCAAGATGGATATGGTGAATATGAGTAGTGGTGAATACAAGTAATGCTGGAACGCGAGTGCAAAGTGTCAGTGTGGTTATGACGATGCCGAGAGCGAAAATTATGTCTTTTAACCAATTAATAGGTCTGTTTCGTCGATCAATTTTGACTAGAGATAACAGACAGGTGTTGATGACTATTTATAGGTGTAAAGTTATTAAAACTTTGGGAACTGAACTTCCAATGCAACTTTCACAAGATATTATGGGTGACTTAATCACACTTGCCATACAATCTGATGCAACTGATAGTGTTAAAAACAAACTCAGTTTTGCCAATGCTGTGAAGTACTGTAAGACATATGATACCTGGGCTGATGCTGGTACAGTGGAGATGATGGTGGACCTGAGTTCATGATTCAAACTCAAATTTAGATTCCGACAAACTGTTAGTTTTGCCTTATCGTTTACTCATTCATACATGTATATGATTTTTTTTTACACTTTTACTGTCTTAGTAAAGAAGAAAGAAATACATGCACTCGCTTGATAATTATATTCAAGCATTAGATCTATGTAGTGAATAAATAACCGGTGCATAACTTCAAAAGGGTTAACTAAACAAAACCAAAAAATTGACGAGACTCTCCCACTCAAAAAGAAAATTTAACAAAGCAACAAATAAACAAGTATTGGTAACATGGTGATAAAAACAAAACATAAGATAGAAAAACAACAGCCCTAATTTGTTCGAAGTAAATGAGTATATTGCCTTAGGAAAACGGCGATTTGCTATCTTATCAAATAATTAATTTTACAATAAAGAAAACTTCATTTTTATCACTAAAGTAATATTTGTTATCATGTTTTTCAAATAGAAACCACAGTAAACGTATCACCCACACACATAACAAATCACACAATTGTAAAAAAGAAACCAACAACATGTCAAGTCATTTACATCAACACCCACACTACAATTCATATGGTTCAATCAAAGAGATGATAACATGTACATTCACATAATTCCTTTTGCTGAAAGATATGGGCATGCAAGGAATATATCTCCTTTTTGGAGTGGCGTCCCTTGGTTCAGACCTTGTCACCCATTGGGCCAGGGAGGTTAACTCTCATGTTCATCGGTGGATTGCTGTGACCTAGGCCAAGGTCGTATGTCTCCGGTTCCGGCTGGAAATACATCATCAATAAATATTACTATACTTTCATTTCAAGCTGTTCTCAATGTTAATCTTATAACTAGAACTGTAATGTAATCTGACGTAACTGCCTACATATGCAGATACGCAGATAAATCCACAACAAATTAAAATAATTTAGTACTGGCAAAGCTTTGTTAAAATACCCTTAGCTATGTGTCTGTTAGTTACAAAATATATGGTGTTAAACAAATCATTAAAATAATATGTAAAAAAGCATAATGGAAATAAATCTTGAACGGTTGACCTAGTCTACTCACAATTCACATAAAAATGTCATATACCAGTAGATTCACTGCCACCAAATAACATACATGTACATGAACAAATCTGTAATGTTTACATTGCTACAATGCAGCTATACTAGTAGCTCGAGATTCCGCTAGACTTCCCTGCTGACTTTGTATGGGTATGGTCAGGGGAATCTCTTATGGTCAGCAGGAAAAACTAGAGGATACTCGAGTTACTATCCTATGAATAGGTATTCTGTTAACTTAACCTCCTATCTACTGGAGACAACTGAAGTTGCCCTAATGCATTCAGGGTTAATTTAAGATCAAACTACAGACAAAAAATAAACATTAATATTGATCTATACAGAAAAACATTTTGGTTCACAATATGAGAAAATGCTCTATACGTATTTGTTTGAAAGTCAAGGATATATTATTTTCCAAAAAAAATAAATATATTTCATGAAACTAGTCATTTAATATATAGATTTTTCCACAGTCATGACTAGGTAAAGAAAAAAACTAGCTGAGACGCATGCTTGGGACAAGAGGGGAAACAAGCTAATAGTCAAGTGGATATGTTGAAATATACCTATAATATTCATATCATTACGTAAATAAGCAAGCGTGTGTGAATAATCTAGACCTTTGAAGGATGTGAAATAGATGTAATAAGATTGAAAACAACACTTTTAGAGTCATTATCGACATGTGCTAAAAAATAAAAGTGTATTGTAACATATCAAAACTTCTATGGATGCTTCAAGCAATGAATCCATGTCGGTAAACCTGTATACTATGATAAAATAGGAAATGGCATTATAGATTTATTTATTAAATAAACATTTTTCAAACATGGATATCCGACTTAAAAATCTCAGAATTTCATGAAATTACAGATTGTGATTACCCAGGTAATTAATACATGTACGAGATTTGGCGGGTGGCTGCAATATTGTAGATGATCGGACTTTGGCGCCAATGGTGCCGAGCTAAGAGACACCTCGGATACCAGCGTATCTTTTCTCGAAGCTCTCTTAGTAACTAAGGAACCATAGCACTCTCTTAGTAGTGTATTAGCTATCGGCAAAGAGAGCGCTTTTCTGATGTGATAATGATAGGATGTGCTGTCTGTTCTGTCACAGACAGCCATTATCCTTGGTATGTCAGTACCAGCCGACACTGACAGGTTTACTGCAACACTTAGCGCTACAGATGTTGCAGGTTTCATCCTGCCTTAAACTGATATATGAGCAAAATAATGTTGAAAATAACTGCAAATGCTATTAGAAAATCTTTAAAATAATCACCTGAATAAAGACAAGATACAATATTCCACCAATCACTGCTAATTATATGAAATGTTGCGAATTGCTTATTAGAACTATGCAGTGTTTGCTTGATTGTAATTTTTAAGATTGTGAAAAATACACGAATAATTGTCTTGTGAGCAGGATAAACATTGGCTGGTAGCTTGGACGTGCTCATGTAGTAAAGGATGGACGGAATAGACTAACATACTAGTCTCTCAGCGGGTGGAAGCTGGAAGGATAGATAGGAACGAGATAGGAATGAGATAGGAACGAGATAGGAATGAGATAGGAAGCTGGGTGTGAACAGATGATGGACAGACAGACAGGCAGAAGACAGACAGACAGACAGACAGTCAGTGATAACGCTGATGAAGACAAACAAAAGCTGATGCCGCATAGCTGTAAAAACCCTCCACAGGTTGAAATTCAAAACAGTAGGAATTGCCCCATCCAAAGTTAGCAGAGCTGCGATTTAGGTCTGCATCAGCTATTTTAATTTTTATTCCTTCATTGATTTGTTGCTTAACCCTCTCCCTGCTGGATTAGGCCCTGCCAAACCTCTTTAGGTTGCCTCCAACATGGAGAGGGTTAAAAAGCATTGCTACGCAAATGCTTCATCTAAGCATAACAATTAAATCTTTAAGATACATTCAGGAATATGAAATCGACCCTAATATCGACATAACTGTCATTAAGCTCAACTACATCTACACAGAAGCTACAGGCCAATACCAAAGTATGGCAAGCATTTCATAAAACTCACATCTGCAACAGCCCTATTACAGCCCTTAGATAGCTCAGAGATGGGACTATCACTACTGACAATAGCCCTGCAACCTCAGGAATAGCATTCTTGTACAACCCATATGGCAAAGCAAACGTAAGATTTGTAAAAAAAAATATACTGCAGCCTGGTGATGGTGATGCTAATAATGTATGATGAGGGGTGGTGAAAATGTCATGCAGAGCTCCACACAAAACAAACAAAAATTGGGCAAACAAGAAAACCCAGAGAACAAAAATGTCTTCATGTATCTACCTCATGCATCAACTGCGGGCTGTAACAAAATGCACAAAACATTACACAATATGGACAAAACCCACGAAAAACTACCAGCTTTAAATGATGATACTCATCTAGATCTAATCCAAGCATATCAAAAAATAACCAAATAATTCTGCAATTTTTTGGACATAATTTTACTAAAATACATTCCATGTAAAGGTAAACAGCATGCAGCAGATGACTTCAATTTGTTTTCAATGTGTGTTCAGCAGTGATTAAGACATAGTTCATCCACCAGAATTCTCACCTTCTACAAACAATGGCTGCAGACCACTACAGAGCAATAAGCTATTGTTTTATGTCTGACCATGCAAGTAATGTTTTAAGCACTATATCATGATATTGCCTAATATTTCATGAATAATTCATAATTAGGACAACCAACATGTATGTATGTATAGTGTACTAATGCATCCTAATCATTGACTATTACAGGAATACAATGATGGTCTGTGGACTGGATGGTGCATTGACTGGATATTTAGCACAATATAAAAGCAATATTTTAATTTAATTTACTAATTTTCATTTTGCTGAATACCAGGCCCCTCTTTTACAGACTGATTGTAGAGCTACTAGACTTTTATAAGTTATGACTCTCGTACCGCTACACTCATTCTGTGGAGTGGGACCTAGCTATGATTAGTCATTAATCCGTATAAGAATATATAGTGTTGAAGAGCTAACTCTAGGATTTTATTAGTGATATACACTGTATATGTAATGAGATAACCAAAAATCAACTATGAGGTTTGTCAGTAACTTCCAATTATAATAATAACACGAGCAGAGTCTCAATGCACACACAACAGAATAAAATGCAAAAAATGTGCAACTGCATTTGCAGAAGCCTGAACGCATCACACACTTGTACATTAATACATCTATCTTTAAGGTTAATGGATCCAATCTATATTCAATTTTGGTTGTCTATATTCAAGGTTTAATAGAATTTCCATTTTAGGAAATGTGCTTACTAACCCATAACATAAATCTCATTAAATCATATTAATTGATTAAGTTTCTCCATGCACTTGGAATTAGTCATTCAGAAACTAGTATTTAGCAACAGAAAAGCATTGCAAGATTACATAGTGAGTATATTATTTTTGCAAAAGATACATTATTATAACAGTAGATTGGAAATTATCTGTAAAAGTTTTATAGCAATGTCAATATATTCAATTCACATTCTCACAAAAACAAATCCACATATAAAGGTATTTGCTATATAGTTTAAAGTTGCATTCTCTTTAAATATAATAACATTTAATTGTTTCCTATTGGATAGGAAGAATACAAAGATATCAGAATATCATTATTATTATACTAGCTAGTGCAGTCCATAAGGTAAAAAAATGTCAGGTTAGAAGTGAATTAACAGTGCATTTAGTCACATTTCTAGTAATCTTGAGG
This sequence comes from Lepetodrilus fucensis, assembly GCA_032361325.1. NCBI lineage: Eukaryota > Metazoa > Mollusca > Gastropoda > Lepetellida > Lepetodrilidae > Lepetodrilus > Lepetodrilus fucensis. The sequence goes on from JAUTBV010098079.1 coordinate 9,533, forward strand.
TCGTCACCTATGGGTGAAAGATTCCCGCTGTGACGTAAAACAATACTAGTAATTCATTCATTCAATAATCTTGAGGGGAAACACAACAAACACAAAATGTGAGAATTGTTCATACATATGCCATGACACTTTAAAGAAAACCCAATAAAAGTGTTGTGTTGCCCTTTAACCCTCTCCCTGCTAGATTAGGCACAACCACTTTAGGGCATCTCAGATGCCTACAGCATGGAGAGGGTTAAGCAAAGACAGTTCTGTTAGTGTCTAAAACATGATGCTTTACATCAAATCATTGAACCGTTAGTACTAACTGCAGTGTAACACATATACTTACCATTCATATATCAAATAACTGTATAAAAATAGTGAAAATGCTAAAACTAAAGAAAATGTTATGTTATTTATATACAGTAATATTTTTGAGGTTCTACAACTACAACTTACCATTGCTGCTTACTCCATGATTAGCAGAGAAATATGTTGAAATATTGCAATATTGTGTATTGGGTGTAACTATGGTAACTGCTTATGTACATGAAGAGTACAATACTCTTTTCTTATACTTCTTCACTTTCACTATCTTCCATCCATGTCTTTGTCAGTGTACATTAACCCTCTCCATGCTGGAGGCAACCAGAGATGCCCTAAAGAGCTTTATCCAGCAGGGAGAGGGTTAATGTCAAATATTGGTCTTAGTATTTACATACTATATAATCAGGATCAGGATGCAGGATTACTTAAGTTTTTTAATACAATTTCATGCTCAGGTTCATATATGTGGAGATTTGCGAACAAAACTGTGAGTTGAGCATGAAATCGTACTCAAGGTTTCATAATCTCTGAAGCATGTTTTGACTCTGACTTGCAAATTCCCATTCCTCAGGAGTAACTAAGACATAATTCTACCTTTAACCCTCTCCCTGCTGAAGGCAACCAGATATGCCCTAACAGTGTGTTTGCCTATTCCAGCTGGAAGAGGGTTAAGAACATTAATTTGTGTTTATCTTCCCTTTGACCTGACCATGATTTCAAGACTCTCTTGTACAAGAAACAGTGTAATTCTGAGGTATGATTAACTCCAGCCTTGTACCACTGCTAAGGCCTCAAAGTTACAATTTTTTCTATGGACCCATTTGGCTCCAGCATAGCCAGAAACACTTAAAATAAGTGAAATATTGGTTGCCAAATGCAAAATTAAGCCACCATGGCTCCCAAATTAGTTGCTAAATTAAGCCCTGCTGCTGTAGCCTATGCACAAGGTTGGAGGGATAGTTACATTAGAGTTGCACAATTTCTTACAGGAAAGTCCAGGATAAAGAAAAGTCAGTTTGATTGAATACATTTTTTTTGTAATTGTGCTATTAACATTTTAGCTGGGGAGACCTTTAATTTGTCAATTTCTTAGAAGAATTATAAACCTTCTCCCATAGTGAGTTAGTTTCTATTGAGTGTCAAATAAGTATGTACATGTAGCAGTTGATAGGTCATATTAAAAGTCCTCAAACCATCTGTAGTAATATATTCACAACTAAGTTTATAATAGTTTTACTTTCTGTTGAAAAATATGCAAGCTGTTCCACTATTTTGGCATGAAGAACAACATTAAGAATCACTTCAATATTAGCATTTTTTTTTTATTTGTATATGGAGCAATGCCCACACATGCAAATTACATGCATAAACATCACAAGACAAAGTACAAAATCACAGAGACAATTATTCTTTCAATAACAACACTTGCATATATTATAAGTCAAAATGTCAATATACAATGATTATCAAAACGACAACATATGATAAAAGGATATGAAGATCTTGGCAAAAGTGGATCAGACCACACCAGAACTGAACCCATGAAGGAAAGGAAGGTTCCATTCTGGAGTAAGGGGTGATGGATCATCTTGTTATTTTGTGTGTGTAAAATACACCAATCATCACATCACAATCTGATCTTGGACATAATTTCGATGTAGTTTGGGAAACTCAAAATATTATGAAGTTGTTTTACCATACTGAAACAGCTACAGTAGAGTGCATGTATCCTCTAAGCCCTCATATCATCTATGAGACCATAATGGTCTTGTAAGTGCCCAAAGACCTTGTATATGAGAGTGATCATAGTAGATATGTGAGCTTGGTGAAACGATACCCTACACTGGTCCTGACTGGTCACAGTTCTGGAATGGTTCTAACTGGTCCCACACAGTAGGATTCGATGACAGCATTATATGAGGTGATGATGGAAGAAACCTCTCCATGCTGAAGGCAATCAGAGATGTGCCTAATTAAGCAGGGAGAGGGTTAATGGAGAAAAGTGCAATAATATCATGCTGGTGATAAATTAGAAAATAATAAGTACTAAAATCAATTTTGATGTTGAGTGCACTTTGCATGCAATTGAACACCAAGCTTTGATCAACAGTATCAAAATGCACCAACTGTCAGATGAAAAGTTGTAAGAATACTGAAAATTGTAAAAGTATCCAAATATGTTGTAAATTAAAATTGTTTGGTGACTTATGTCAGTTTGGTGTCCGAGGTGCTTTGTAAATACTGCTCCAGGTATGCATGTGGTAACAGTGGTTCCAACAATAGGAAATAGTGTCTATGATGCAAAGTAAGTTCCCTGTAAGACAATACATACTATCTTTCTACAACTAGGATATTCAGATCATTCAAAAATAAATACAGAAATATACACAAAAGAACAATATATTCATAGAGCTTGGCAAAAAGAGAGAAAGAGACACAGACAGACAGGACACACATACATGCATGCACGTATTAAGGTGCGCGCACATGCACACACACACACACACACACACACACACGCACACACAAAGGCATTCACACACAGTCGGACATAGGCACTCAGAGATTCTGAGTGAATCACAAACTGAGAGTTATACATTTGGACAGGAAATGTAGATCATCTAAGATGAATAGGAAAAAAATGTCAAGGAATCTACGGCTGGGAAAAATAAATTTTCTTGACAGAAAACTCTTAAAAAGGAACCCTTGATATTTCAAATGCAAACATAAATAAATAAATCAAGATTCTCCTTCTCCAAAACATCATATGATGATCAAGATATACACCTGGAAAAAAGTTAACCACCCCAATCTTTTCCCCCCATCTTGTTAGAAATGTGATAACCTTTGAAAGAGCACATATCTTATACACGATAGTATTTGTTTTTATGCATATCTGACAATGAAATTAAAAACCAATTGATTGTAGTTTTAGTAATATTTAATTACAATATACATAAGAACCTATCTGTAATTGTATAAATAAATGGATTTTGTTCCATCAATATTTGATGCCACTATAAAGGTGATTTATACACAAGAAATGTTACTTTTTCTACATCAATTAAAATATTAATCATTTTTAAAAGTCTGTTGTCACTGTCTCAATATATTAGGGTGGGGGGCACTTAACTTTTTCCCCAGGTGTATATATTTATTGCTATGTTAATCTACAACAACAGTCTTGTATTCTGCTATTTTCAACACAGCATCCTGAGATCGGGACTTTCACAAAGTTATCACAAATTGAGATTTCACTACGAGTGGTTGGGGCCCTCTACAGGGAACTTACTTCGGCTAACATGCACAATTAGATGCGAGCTACGGTGTGAGAGGACGATCGTCAATCTCGCTATCGACCGCAAACAGGTCCATCTTGAGGAAAAAAAGCAAAAGAAAAAAGAAAATAGGAAACCAAAGAAACCCAAGTTAATCCTGAAATTGTAAACCAGAATAATATTCCATCTGTCATGCTTGTGTGTAAACTACTATAGAGGATAATTTCTTGCTTGAATAATGGTTACCGGTATGCAGTTTTGATATCTTATAAGTACATTATAGGCATACAATCACTGACGGCTGACCGATATAATCATTTAAAGAGTTTTTACCTGAAACTATTAACATTTAATTTGTCCATATGGCAATACATGTGTTGTATTCCAGTCCAGATATTTTCATATAAATTTCATATTTTTCATATTTCATATTATTTTAATATTAATAAATATCCGTGAGTAGTGTCAATTCACAGAATGCTAACTTCTCTGGTAATATGTACGATAGATTTGGTTCAAATGTAAACAGGAAATGGAAGTCCAATCGGAGTACGCGACATCAACTAATTTTTGTATCTCGTAATTACATTGAGTACAGTGCAGTTTATGATTTTGCCAGGCAATTCCAATTGTCACCTTCGCTAACTACCGGAGTATAGTCTGTATAATTTCCATTGTTGTCAATGTGAGTTAACCATATCACTGCTGAAATTGAGTGGGAGAAAGATTCTTGAGGTAAAAAAGCCATACTACGTATACTAAGTCAACATACTTTGTATTTATAACTCCAATTCAGTCCAAAATGACCACTTGATCTGCGATTGTATGCCTTTAAATGTAAATAATCGAATTCAAGGAAAATCGTGGAATTAATTAAAATTTACCAATGGATTATTTTTTTCAGGGCTAATTTAACCTAGTAACTGTGTACATCTCCAGTCAATGACATTACTTCTAATACACTTTAAGTATCTTATGACATATATTTATATGTGTGCATATTTCTAGTGAAGCATGATAGATAGTAATACTAATTGTGCAATGACAAAATCACAGATAAGAGCTTTGACAATAAAACATAACACCAAAAGCATTAACAATACAACCGACTGAGTGCAAATGATGAAGCAAATGACAGGAGTAAAACAAAAATGGGCGTGCTAAAATAAAAGGCGAAGAATAAAGTCCCCTTGTTCTGGTCAACATCGCCTGCAATTGTTGATAAACATGATAAAAAGTGCAAACCTCAATGGAAATAATATGTGCTTTTATTTGGTAAATATACTAAGTGATCAAGCTATTAAAATAAATGTCAACCAATCAATGGTAAATAAAAGAGTTATTCCCCCTTCTTGTGAGATCACACCACAGTGTTCCCATGCAAATGTCGATGTTGCGTATAGATATGTGCGTAAACATATAGTAGAGAACCTTTTTCTGTGCTATATCCATACCCCTAATATAAGTGTTTCAAGATAATATCTAGTATACTCACTTTCATGAATTTGATTCATACAACAATATTTCTTAGCAATAACATTTTCATCTTTTTATTTATTCAGTAGCGGAGGCACAACATTCAGTCTTATTAATTCAGTCATTGTAATGTCTGTTATGATTTCAGATGTTTAGATAACAATTACTTTATTTCAAAGCGTTATCTTAACTTTGTGTAAAAATGTACAACAGTAGTCTGGCAGTACATAAGGAGGTGTACACAAACACAACACTTGTCAAGGGAGCGACCAGTTCATGGGGACCTTACTCAGCCTGAAAGAAAACACAACAACCCACAACATTAGCAAGCGAGCAAGTAAACTAAAGGGAGGTAATTTTAGAATTGAAAATGAATTGTCTCCATTTTCAATAATGGCTTGCAATATTTCCCAACAGCAGGATCAAATAACGCAACTTTTGAATCATATTGTTTCAATATTTTTTTTCAATTAATTACAACACCAATTTAGATTTGTGAAGTTTTATTTGTTTATATGTATTTATATGTCGGTATGTATCGCGATTGTGAAGCTGAAAATAAAGATTTGTATCATCCACAGTGACACGCATCAGTGGAAATTGAACAAATACAACAAATATATTCATCTTGCATCATCAAATAGACAACATATACAAATACTGTGCTAAGCTTAGAAATAGCAAGCTCGAGCAAGCAAGAGATAGTAATTTCCTGGCGGGTGAGGCAGTCATGTTTTCATACTGTCATTGTGTACAGCATTTCATGTATCCTTAAAACAAAATCACGATATCGACATAGCCAGAGAAACTATCTTACTCAGGTTCGACATACAAAATATGATAAAAACTACTTAGACGAATGTACCGGTAGCACTACGCGCCCTTTTTTTTATCACGGATTTGGCACGATATAAATGCAAACATTATTATTTTTATTATTATTATGGTCACAACTTCCTCCCCAGTCAGATATTACTGCCCTCTCATTCTTATAATTTATTCTACGTTTATATTAAATTTTTTAAGCCTATTGCAAATTAATCACAAGCAAAGCATCTACACACATCTATAGACCAGTAAAAATTATCAGCAGGGTTATACACAAAAGCTTAAAATAGACGCTGACGACTTCTCCAGTTGGACTGACCAGACGGAGACAGTTCATAGAAAATTATGCACGAGTCGATAAAACAGAGCAACTTACTTGGACTGCGGCCTTGAGGTTGGTGTCGTCCTCATTGTGATTGGAGGGAATGGACGCGAGATCGGACCCAATAGACAGCTGGCTGTGATCTATGATCATGTCCGTGTCAGAGTCATTGTCTCTCCCTAACTGTGTCTGAAGGCAGAAGCAGAGGTAAAAACATGGTCTGACCGAGACTCTTTTGAGATAAATGTTATCTTACCAGTTGTTAAAAGTAACGAGCTAAGTGATACCAATTTGATCTATTTCCTATCGGAACCAGTATAAAGTGTTTTAAAGTGTTTTACATACATTGTATGAATTTTATCTTCGAAAATTACAAACATTTCTTGACATTAATTAATAAGATATCTTATGTCACAATAAAGGCAATGATGGCAAACCTTGGACTACACTGGACAAAGAACTTAACCAACATTTCTTGATATTCATAGTTGATAATGTATCAAATGATCACTATTGAATGTACTAACAGCAAAGTTCACTGGACAGTATTGCATCAATGATGAGAAGACCATCTTTACAAATTGCAGAATTTCTTAAAGGCATAATATTACAGATATTTATGGTTGTTTTGGAATAGTTCTTAGCTTTTAACTGCAAAGTACATTCACTTGACATACATAAAATCATGTTTATACTTCCAAAAAGCTTTCCACCGCTGTGTGTTTGACAAATCTTCACTGCAATCCTTCTGCGACTCT
>JAUTBV010098090.1:0-16501 GCA_032361325.1 Lepetodrilus fucensis
GACGTGGCATTATTGAATGCTTCTATTCCAGGTGCTTGTTGAGCAGTAGATTCTGTAATATTTTCGTAAGCAGCGGCATAATTTTGATCATACCAATCTAATCCTATACTAATCTTGGCATAGCTATTACGTATAGGTACATGAAAACGATAGGTGAGCAGACCTGTTATATTTTGCCCTTTATGCCCACCAATGATCGATTTTTCTAATCGACCGCTGAGTAAAAGCTGATCATTTAATAAACTGCGAACAACATTAAGCTCCAGCCCTGATGTTGCATCCACTTTCTCCATACCTTCAGATAGATTTTCTTCACGACCATGATGATTAATAATTGCATAAGAACTAAGTAACCAATTTTCATTGTATAGCAAAATTTTACCCAGCTTAGTATTAAACCAATGAGTAATAAATTTATCTTGGTAGGTTATTTTGTAGTAAGGAAAAATAGTAGGACTTGATTTATCAACTGTTTGTTGAGATAGCAGACCACCACCGAATTCAAACTGGAATTTTTCTGGTATTGGCGTTAATAAAATACCAGCTTTAGCATAATTAGCAGTTACAAGAATAAATACCAACAAACAAAATGAGAATACTTTTCTGCCAATTATGTAATTTATTTTCATTGCTAAGCCTTTATCTATATTAAAATCAAAAGTGTAGCATCTATACCTTTGATTTTCATAAATACTTCATATGGTGTTGCATAATCAAGACACTTTCTTGATCTTGAATTTAATTTATGAATGGCATCTATAACCTCTTTTCTGGCTATACCTCCACAAACTCCATCCTTTTGGAAAATATTGTCTGAGAAGTCCATTTTCATTTTGTCCTCTTTCTCAAGAATGGTATGGCTTAGCAAAGTATGTATCACACTCAAGAGAGGATGCTATGTCATCATGCTTTGCAAACTCCTTACCACTATAAAATGTGATTGTCTTAACAAATTTTTTAAAATGCAAACTTTCCTATTTGTAGTAGTGCTAATATTAAATTAAAGATTCTTTCATCAAGTGTAACCATAGCTTCTTTATGACTAGCCCCTATAACTGTATCAGCCTCCCAATCTCCAACTCTTAATAACTTGTGGTCTTTTGATCTATATTAACTCTATTAGGTATCCCTTTGGTTGAGTTTGTGCTACTAGCATAACTTTTAAGGGGTCATGAATAATTTACCACTGAATTATTCATAGCCCCATTAATTCTCATTATTGTATCAAGTATGACTGTCATCAAATTCTAGCGGAAAACAGAATATTTATCTGTCATAATCACTAAATGACTGAACATGAACTATCAAAAACGCTTATCAATCTAATGAAAGGTATTGTTTATAAGCAACAACAGCCACGTTTGTGGCAAAGTATGCTGAATTTACAAAATACAATAACAGATCATTTAATTGTTTTGGGCTTACAACTAATTGTTGATGAAAATGAGGGTTATGCTTATTTAACCCAGCAAGAAGAAACTGAAAATAATAAAGATGTTCCTAAATTAATTGCACAACGACCACTAAGTTTTTTAGTAAGTTTACTGTGTGTGTTATTACGAAAAAAAATAGCAGAATTAGATACAGGGGGTAATGTAGACAAAATAGTTATTACGAAACAAAGTATTGTTTCACTTATGCAAAACTACTTACCAGAACAAAATAACCAAGTTAAAGTGCAGTCACAAATTGAAGCAACGATTGTTAAAGTTATAAAAATGGGTTTTTTACAAAAAATTAAAAATGAAGCCAATCATTATGAAATTATGCGCATAATTAAAGCCTTTGTTGATGCCGATTGGCTTGCCGATGTGGATAAAAAATTGGATGTGTATTTAAAAAATGGAAAATGATTTATTTGATAGCTTAATTGATGAAACTCAGACAGGTTTTCGGTTAAAAAAGTTTGAACTTTATAACTGGGGAACCTTTGACCAAGATATTTGGACTATTGAACCCAATGCTCAAAATGCCTTATTAACAGGGGATATTGGTTCTGGCAAATCAACCGTGGTGGATGCAATCACAACGTTATTAGTGTCGCCTCAAAAAATAACCTTTAATAAAGCTGCTGGGGCAGCGGGTAAAGAGCGTAATTTAGCATCGTATGTAAAAGGTTATTACAAAAGTGAAAAAAACCAGCACGACCTAAGTGGTAAACCTATTGCTTTGCGCGACAGTAATGATTACAGCGTGATACTAGGTTATTTTCACAATCAAGATTATCAAATAGGAGTAACACTGGCGCAAGTATTTTGGATAAAAGATAATAAAACTCAACCAGAACGCTTTTACATTAGCAGTAATCAGCCACTTAGTATTGCCAAGCATTTTTGTGATTTTGGTGATGATATTAGCCAGTTAAAAAAACAACTAAAAATAACTGAAAAAATAACTGTTTTTGATCGCTTTAAGCATTATGAAACTGAACTAAAACGCCAGCTAGGTTTTAACTCGACACAAGCGTTGGACTTATTTTATCAAACGGTATCTATGAAATCGGTTGGTAATTTAACGGATTTTGTTCGAAACCACATGTTAGAAAAACAGCCAATAGAAAAAACCATTGATGATATTTGCATCCATTTTTTTAATTTAGATCAAGCACATAAAAGTGTTTTAAAAGCCAAAGATCAAATTAAGCAATTGCAACCCATACACGATGCCTATAACCACTACTGCCAGCACCAAAAAACAGCTGCGCATCAAAAAAAATTATTTGAACAACTGCCTATTTATTTTGCCCTTATTAAGCAAAAATTGTACAAGCAACGTGTTACTGAAAATGAGCAAAAACTGGCTAAATTACTAGGGAGAATAAAGCGTGCAAATGATGAACTAGAACGTAAAACAAGTGAAGAAAAATCACTAGAAAAAGCCATTTTAGAAAACGGTGGGCAGCGCATTGCTGACTTAAAAAATCAGATAGAACAAAAAACAATAGAACAAAAACGCCGTAAGAAAAATGCCACCAATTACAAGCTTTATTGTAATGATGCCAAACTTGATTTTGCCCAAAATGAGCAACAATTCCAAAGTAATATTATACAAGCTAAACAACAAAAATCAGATACTGAAAATAGCCTACAGTTAGTACAAGGTGAAGCAACGGATAATGAAATACTGATTCGTGAAAAACAAACGCAAGAAAAAGAAATAAATAAAGAATTGCTTTCGTTGAAGAAACAACCAAGTAATATTTTTCATAAGAACTTAGTTATCAGAGAGAAACTCTGTCTGGCATTAGGCGTAAAAACAAATGACTTGCCCTTTGCTGGCGAATTAATACAAGTACGTGAAAAACAACAAAAATGGCAAGGTGCGATTGAACGCGTGATGCATAACTACGCATTAAGTCTTTTAGTGCCAGAAAAGCTATATCATCAAGTGGCAGATTACGTAAATAAAACCCACCTTGGTGGGCGATTGGTTTATTTTAAAACCCAAGAGCATTCAAGAGCAAGCAATGTACCAGATGATAAAACCATGCTTTATCATAAGTTACAATTTAATACAGATAGTGGCTTTTATGATTGGTTACGTGCAGATATTATCCACCGTTTTAAATACCACTGTTGTGAAGATTTAATCAGCTTTAAAAAACACAGCCATGCATTAAGCTTATTTGGGCAAATAAAAAGTGGTGGTCAACGCCATGAAAAAGATGATCGTTTTAATATTAATGATGCAAGCCGATTTGTACTGGGTTGGACAAATGAGCAAAAAATAACATTATTTGAACAGCAACTAACAACAGTACAACAAAAAGGTCAAAAATTATTTGATACAAAAAAACAACTTGCCCATCAATTACAATTGTTTCAAAAACAAAAAGACAGCCTACAGTTCTTATTAAAAATAGATACCTTTAATGAAATATATTGGCAACAATTGGCTACAGAAATTAATGAGCATACAAAAGAAATAGAAGCCCTTAAAGCAAGCTCGAATAAACTTGAGTTGTTAGAACAGCAGCTACAAAAAACACAAAGCGATGCGTCTGTGCTAAAAGAGCGTAAAGATGGTTACTTATTAACACAAGGAAAAACTGAAGAAGCACTAGAATCTGATAAACAAATGCTAGATACATTGCATGAAAAACTATTTGAACAAATACTTGATGATACTGACGAACTTAAAAAGCTATCGGATGATAACTTAGAAACAAAAAATATAACCATAAATAATGCCGACAGTAACCAAACTAAGCTAAGCAAAAAAATAACCAGTAGCATTCGTTCTGCTGAAGAAAAAGCAGGGCGTATTAGTAATAAAATTGTTATATTAATGGAAAAATACAAAGGGCAATATAAAGCAGATAGTAAAGATTTAGACAGCCATATTGATGCAAGCCAAGCCTTTATAGACAACCTAAATAAATTAAAAGATGATGATTTGCCAAGGCATGAGGCAACCTTTAGCACCATGCTTAAAACCGATACCATTCAAGATATTGTATTGTTGCAAAGCCATTTAGACAAAGAACAAAAAGAAATAAAAGATAAAATTAAAACCATTAACGAATCTTTAACCGAAATTGACTATAACGATGGTAGTTACATTATTCTATTATCAGAAGAAGGAAATGATAGTGATGTACGTGAATTTAAACAAAATTTAAAGCAATGTATTAGTAACACGGTAGATAGTGATAACATTTATAACGAACAAAAATTTTTGCATGTTAAAAAACTTATTGATCGCTTTAATGGGCAAGAGGGTTCGAGTGAAGCTGATAAAAAATGGACTAAAAAAGTAACCGATGTACGCAATTGGTTTATTTTTTCTGCCAGTGAACGTTGGAAAGCTGATGATAGTGAAAAAGAGCATTTTTCAGATTCATCAGGAAAATCTGGAGGACAAAAAGAAAAACTAGCCTACACCGTTTTAGCCTCTGCCTTGGCTTATCAATTTGGTTTAAAGTGGGGTGAGTCCAAATCTAAGTCGTTTCGTTTTGTAATGATTGATGAAGCATTTGGAAAAGGTTCGGATGAATCGACACATTATGCGCTAGAGCTGTTTAAAAAACTTAATTTACAACTGTTAATTGTTACCCCGTTACAAAAAATACACGTGATAGAAAATTATATAAAAAATGTGCATCTTGTTAATAATCGTGAAGGTAAGTTTTCTGAAATTAATAACTTAACGATTGAGCAATACAAAAAAAATCAAATTAAATTTTTGGAAAAACAAGGTGTATAGTCTTGAAACATTAAAACAAAAACTGTTAAGGCATTGGCGTGCAAAAAAGCTGCATCAAAATTATTTACAAGACAGTGGATTGTTTCCTTATCAACTTAAAATAAAAAAAGTTTCTAGTAAAGTATTGCTAAATAATTTTCAGCAAATTCAAAAAGATTTTAAAACCCTTAGTGATTTTTCAAAACAGAAAAAATACCCCCTACAGTATCGACCCCTTGCTACTCAAAAAATGGGTGAGCAAAATATTCCTGACTATTTTGAGCTAACAGAAACGCAATATTTATCGTGGATTGGGAAAACAAGTCACTTTCAAAGTTTTAAAAAATTAGCAACAAGTTTAGACAAGTACCCTAATTTAGCTCCTTTGTTTCATCAAAAACCTTTTTTATTGGTGGAACATAAAAATCAATTTACACAATTGCTAACGGTTGTTGACTGGTTTATAGGGCATCCAAATAAATGTATTTATATGCGCCAAATCAGCATAGCTAATATTGATACAAAATTTATAGAAAAACATAAAAAAATATTAAGCCTGATGCTAGATTGTTGCCTACCAAAAACACAAATTAAAGAGCAATATACAGGGCTTAGTCACCACGGTTTTGAAAAACGCTACGGCTTAAACTATGAACCTAATCGTATTCGTTTTAGACTCTTAGATAAATCATTATCAATACATGGACTGACAGATTTAGAATTAACACAAGAAGGGTTTCAACAGTTACAGCTAAAACCTAAAAATATTTTCATTACTGAAAATAAAATTAATGGTTTAACTTTTCCTATGTTAAGCCAAAGTGTGGTGATATTTGGTTTAGGTTATGGCATAAAATTATTGGCAAACACCCCTTGGTTAAAAAATGCTAATTTGTATTACTGGGGTGATATTGATACACATGGATTTACTATTTTGTCTCAATTACGTAGTGTATTACCTAATATACAATCTGTATTTATGGATGAAACAACTTTATTACAATATAAAAATGTATGGGTGCAAGAAGATAACCAGCAACGTAAAACCTCACGTTTAAATGCGTTAACGGATGAAGAAAATCAACTCTATAATAAATTAATAGAAAATCACTTTGGAAAAAATATTCGTTTAGAGCAAGAGTTGATTCCTTTTGATGAGGTGAGTGTTTGCCTTAATAATTTTTGATTAAATGGCTTTTATTGTGCAAGCGTAAAGTGTTTTTGTAGCTCTTGGGTAATTTTGCCACAGCAGTGCTTTATCAAACGTCCATCAATACTTTTAACTGCTAGTAGCTCGATGGCAGTACCTGTTAAAAAACACTCGTCAGCGGTATATAAATCGTAAGGGGCTAGGGTCTTTTCTATTACGGTTATATCTCGCTGCTTGGCAAGGTCAATAATTAACCGCCTTGTAATACCAGCTAGCGCACCATCACTGATTAATGGTGTGTATAAAATACCATTTTTTACTATAAAAATATTATCCGTTGTGCCTTCGGTTACATTGCCATTATTGTTTAATAAAATGGCCTCATCTGCACCTGCATGGGTGGCTTCCATTTTTGCCATAATGTGGTTTAAATAATTGAGTGACTTGATTCTAGGGTCTAAACCAGAGGGAGGTAAACGCCTTGTGGATGCGATAATTAGTTTTGCACCGTTTGTTCTTAGCTCCTTATTTACAAAACCCAGTTGTTCAATAATGATAAAAGCCGTTGCTTTTTTGCATAACTCTGGGTTGATACCTAGCGCACCAATACCTCGGGTAATGACTAAACGCATATAACCGTCGGCTTTTGCGTAGTCTTTTATTAGTTGGTTGACTGCATTCTCTAATTCATTTAATGAATAAGGCAAGGTTAAGTTAATGGCATTGGCAGAATCTTGCAAGCGTTGTAAATGTTCGTTTAAAAAAAAGGCTTTGTGATTGTAAAAACGTATGCCTTCAAAAATGCCATCTCCATATAAAAGCCCGTGGTCGTAAACTGAAACCTGTGCCAAATGGCTTGGCATTATTTTTCCATCTATCCAACATAACGACATTGTATTCACCTTTAATAGTTTGTATACGTGCAGTTTATTAAAAATATAAAAGCAATAACAGATACAATAATTGTTAATATAAATGTATACAGATATAACGGTATGACTATGTTTCAGTATCAAAAAATTGTATTGCTTATGGTGGCAGATATTAATGATGGCGTTTATGGCAAAGATGAACGCTTGCCTTCGTTAAGGCACGTGTGTGAACGCTATCAAGTAAGTATGTCAACCGCAATTTTGAGCTATCAAAAATTAGAGCAACAAGGGGTTATTTACTCACGCTCTAAATCTGGTTTTTTTGTATCTATCAATAATACACATAACATTCCAGCACCCAAAAAAAGCCAACCTAGCCATGTTGCTAATTTTGTTAATATTGGTCAAATGAGTATGGCGTTGGTAGATGAAGCGTATGATAAAAACCTTATTAAGCTAGGTGCAGCAGTGCCCGATGCATCGTTACTACCCATTAGTAACTTGTCGCGCATTATTGCAGGTGTAGCAAGGCGAGAGAATAAAGCACTGGCTACTTATGAGAAAGTGCAAGGCAATATAAAATTACGAGATCAAATTGTAAAACTAATGAAAGACTGTGGTGTGCAGTGCCAAACGTCAGACATTATGATTACTAACGGTTGTTTAGATGCTATTGGTCTTGCATTAAAGTCAGTCGCCAAAGCAGGGGATACCATTATCACCGAATCGCCAACGTACTTTGGCATACTGCAAGTAATTGAAGCCTTGGGTATGAAAGTGGTTGAGGTTGCTACCGACCCTAAAACAGGGTTAGATTTAGACGAAATAAAAACCATTATTGCAACCCAAACCATTACCGCTTGTATTGTTATGCCAACCTATAGCAACCCTTTAGGGGCGACAATGCCCGCTGAAAACAAACAAAAATTGGTAACAATGTTGAGTGCTAAAAATATTGCCATTATAGAAGACGATACCAACGGTATGTTAAGCCACAAGGGTAATCGACCTAAAGCATTAAAAGCCTATGATGATAAAAATAATATAGTGTACTGCGCCTCTTTTTCTAAATTTATATCGCCATCTTTACGAGTAGGTTGGTTACTAGCAGGTAAGTTTGCAGAGCAAGTTACCTATCAAAAATTTTTAAACAACATTAGCACCAGTAGCCTGTCGCAATACGCCTTGGCAGAATTATTACAAAAAAATACCCACAGAACGGTTATAAAAAAAGCAGTACAAAAATACCAATCAAGAATGTACTTGTTAAGGCAATGGGTTGATTGTTATTTTCCTAAAGGTACGTCCATTTCTGACCCAGAGGGTGGCTTTGTTTTATGGGTAGAGTTGCCCAGTGGCTATGATGTTGTTGCTATTTATAAACGTGCATACGAAAAAAATATTTCAATTACACCCGGTGTTATCTTTTCTACCCAGAAGGCTTATAAAAACCATATGCGCTTAAGTTGTGCCTCGGTTGATGTGCCACAGCTAAAAGAATCTATTAAAAAATTGGCTACAATAATTTCTGATTAGTCTAAAAATACCCCTGTTTTTGTCGACCCCTTGGTATAGAAATAAGCGGACAAGTAGATTAAAAAAGATTTAAACTTCACCACAATTCTTATTTGGTAACTGTTTTTATTATGGCAATTGGATCAACCGTTCATCGTGTATCACTCACCATTGCGAATATGGACACGCATTACTATCAAAGCCACGAGTTAACCGTCGCACAGCACCCATCTGAGACCAATTTACGCTTTATGATTCGTTTGGTTGCGTTCACCTTAAATGCAAGTGATGAACTTAGTTTTACAAAAGGTTTAAGCAGTGATAATGAACCTGATATTTGGCAAAAAACCTTAACCGATGATATTGAGTTATGGATAGACCTTGGGCAACCCGATGAAAAGCGCATCCGTAAAGCCTGTGGCAGAGCAAAGCAAGTTATTATATACACCTACTATGAGCGCAAAGCACAGGTATGGTGGGAGCAAAACAAATCAAAATTAGAACGTTATAAAAACTTAAAAGTGGTGCATATCAATGCAGAAGGCATTGAAGCGATGGTTCAAAAATCAATTGATTTGCAGTGCAATATTCAAGACGGAGAGCTTTATTTAAATGACGATGATACAAGTATTACAGTAACCGTTGATAGCTCCTGTTGTCACACAGGATAGAAACGGCTCATTGTCACTAGGGGGAAAATAAGCCCTAGCTATCTGGTGGATAGCAATTCTGCAAAAAAAGTAGCGACATATCTACCACCTAGGTTTACAATAATGAAATATATTTAATTATTGTAAACCTAGGTGGTAACTTATGATTGGTGAAAGACTGCATAGAGCAAGGATGGCTTCAGGTTTAAGTTTACGTGCTTTAAGTGATCAGCTTAGTATTAGCCACACTGCCATTAATAAATTTGAAAAAAATTTGCTTATTCCATCTTCTAAGCAAATAATTAATTTTTCAAAAGTATTGAATGTAAGAACTGAATACTTCTTCCGTCCTATAGATATAGAAATTAAAGGGATTGAATACAGAAAAAAATCACATACTCCTAAAAAGATACTTAATAAAATTACTTCTGATGTTTATGATCAAGTAGAGCGTTGGGAAGGTCTTTTACAGTTATTTCCACAACGACCTATTTTGCCTTTTTCTCCAATTAAACTTAGCCATAAAGTTACTAATTTAGATGAAGTTGAAAAAATTTCAGAAAATCTAAGGCACACTTGGGAATTGGGGTTAAACCCGATTACTGACTTGGTTGAAATGCTTGAATCAAAAGGAATTCTGGTTATAAGCAGTTCTATAGATTCAGAACAAAAATTTGATGGTTTGAGTGGTATGGTGAATGATAAACCTATTATTGTTGTATCAGAGCATTGGTCTGGAGATCGACAAAGGTTTACTTTGGCTCATGAATTAGGGCATCTTATACTGGAAGAATCATTAGATGAAAGTATTGATGAGGAAGTGGCATGTAACAGATTTGCTGGTGCTTTTTTACTACCCAAAGTTGCGCTTATAGAAGCTCTTGGAGAGCATCGCTCAAAACTAGATATAAATGAACTACACATGTTAAAGCAAGCGTTTGGTTTAAGTATGTTGGGGCTTGTTTTTAGGGCTTTAAATTGCGGTATAATTAGTAAAGCGTTGCATCAATCTATTTTTAAATCATTTTCTTCTAAAGGCTGGATAAGAAAAGAACCAGGAAAACAATATCCCTTAGAAAAAACTTTATTGTTCCCAAGATTAATTTACAGAGCATTAGCAGAAGATTATTTAAGTGAAGCGAAAGCTGCTGAATTACTTTCAATATCAATAAGGAAGTTCCGTCAACAAAGTCAATTGGAGGAGCTAAATGAAGGTAGTTATCAGTGATGCCAATGTGATTATTGATATGGTTGATTGTGGTTTAATTGATAATGTTTTTGAGCTTCCATATCAATTTACAGTTCCAGACATGCTTTTTAGTGACGAATTAGAAGAGCAACATAGCAATCTAATAGAACTAGGAATGGTTCTATTAGAATTGACCCCCCAGTCTTTAATAAAAACTCAGACGTTAAATGCTGAGTATTCTAGAGTTAGTTTTTATGATTGTTTAGCAATGGTAGCAGCAGAGCAAGAAAGCTGTATGTTACTTACTGGAGATGGTGCTCTAAGAAAATTAGCAACAAAAGAAAATATAGAAGTTAGAGGGACAATTTGGTTGATGGAACAGTTACTCATAAATAACATTATTGATAAAAATGATGCAGAAAAAGCATTTAATGACATGAAAAAAGCGGGCAGTAGATTGCCTTGGAAAGAAGTTAAAAAACTATTAGACAGAATTGCTGAGTTGTAGATAAGTATTAATTAATCTGGATTAAAATGAAATTATGAATAAAAGAGATTTATCAGAAAGAGATATTTGTACTAAATATATTCAACCAGCATTAGAAAAAGCAGGCTGGAATCCAATCACTCAAATAAGGGAAGAAGTCTCATTCACCGATGGTCGCATTTACGTGAAAGGCAATTTAACTAGCCGTGGTAAACAAAAAAGAGCCGACTATATTCTTTACTACAAAGCCAATATTCCCATAGCAATTATAGAAGCTAAAAATAACAAACATTCTGTTAAAGCAGGAATACAGCAAGGCATTAACTATGCAGAAATATTAGATATTCCTTCAGTTTATAGTAGTAATGGCGATGGCTTTTATGAACATGATAGAACTTGTACTGATGGCTTAATAGAAAAAGAGCTATCAAATGATGAATTTCCATCACCTGAAAAATTGTGGGAACGCTATAAAAAATACAAAGGGATAGTTACAAAAGAACAAGAAAAGGTTTCATCTCAAGACTATTTTGTAGATGGCACTGATAGATCACCTAGATATTACCAACAAATAGCAATAAACCGAACAGTTGAAGCGATAGCAAAAGGAAAGCAAAGAATCCTTTTAACAATGGCAACAGGTACAGGTAAAACCTATACCGCATTTCAAATTATTCATCGTCTTTGGAAAAGTAAGGCTAAAAAAAGAATCCTTTTTTTAGCAGATCGTAATGCACTAATAGACCAAACTAGACGAGGTGATTTTCGTCATTTTAAAGACAAGATGACCGTCATCAAACAGAAAAAAATAGATAAATCGTATGAAATTTATCTAGCTATTTATCAAGGTCTAACTAATTACGATGAAGATAAAGATGCTTTTAGAGAGTTTAGCCAAGATTTTTTTGACCTAATAGTAATAGACGAGTGCCATAGAGGAAGTGCCTCAGAAGATAGCGCATGGCACACTATTTTAGATTACTTTAGTGGTGCAACTCATATAGGTTTGACAGCGACCCCAAAAGAAACTGAAACCATATCAAGTAGTGAATATTTTGGAAATCCACTTTATACCTACTCACTAAAAGAAGGCATAGCGGATGGCTTTTTAGCTCCGTACAAAGTGCTACGTGTGGGGTTAAATGTAGATTTAGAAGGTTGGCGACCAGAAAAAGGTAAAAAGGATAAACAAGGGCAGTTTATAGATGATCGTGTTTATAATCGAAAAGATTTTGATAGGAGTTTGGTAATAGATGAAAGAACGGAAACGGTTGCCAAAAAACTAACAGACTTTCTTAAAAAGACTAACCGTTTTGATAAGACAATAATTTTTTGTGTAGATATAGACCATGCTCAAAGAATGCGATCAGCTTTAGCAAATCAAAATAGCGATCTAATGGCTAAAGACAGTCGTTATGTAATGCAAATAACAGGTGATAATGACGAAGGTAAGCGAGAGTTAGACAACTTTATTAACCCCGAAGAAAAATATCCAGTAATTGCAACCACCTCAAAATTAATGACAACAGGGGTAGATGCACAAACTTGTAAAATAATCGTGTTAGATAGCAATATTGGCTCAATGACCGAGTTCAAACAAATCATCGGTCGTGGAACGCGTATCAATGAAGAGTTTGGTAAAATGTTCTTTACTATTATAGATTTCAGAAACGTAACAGATAAATTTGCAGACGATGAATTTGATGGTGATCCTGCAAGGGTTAAAGAATTAGGTGAAGATGATGAGTTTGATTCAATCGATGACGAAATTAATGAAGCTGATCCAGTTATAGATGATGATGGAGAAGAAATTATATTTAACCCACAAGAAGATGACATATCCATTATTGATGGTGGTGATATTGTTTCAGAACCAGCTCCTAAGTATTATGTAAATGGAGTAAATGTAGCGATACTCAATGAACGAACTCAATACTTAGATGGCAATGGAAAACTAATAACAAGAAGCCTAAAAGACAACACAAAAAGTAAAGTTTTAGAGCAATACAAATCGTTAGATAATTTCTTAAATAAATGGAATAATGCAGATAAAAAACAAACAATAATAGAAGAGCTTACAAAGCAAGGGATTATCTTTGAAAACTTAAAAGAAGCCATTAATAAAGATATGGATATTTTTGATCTTATTTGCCACACCGCCTTTGACCAACCACCATTAACAAGGCAAGAAAGAGTGAATAAAGTAAAAAAACGAGATTATTATACTAAGTATAGAAAGCAAGCTCGTAAGGTGCTAGAAGCATTGTTGGACAAGTATGCTGATGAAGGCATAGAAAACATTGAAGATATGAAAGTATTACAAGTGAAACCATTAGATCAGTTTGGATCACCTTTGGAAATAGTTAAACTCTTTGGGGGGAAAAGAAAATATCTAAAATCACTGGCAGAGTTAGAATACGAAATTTATAAAATTGCGGTATAAAAATGAATAACCAAGAAAAAGCTTTAGCTAGAAAACTATTTAAGCTAAAACTTCATGAAGCTAACGGACAAGCATTTGAAGATATATTTACAGCAATAATGAGATATGTTGACTCAGATTTTGAATCAATCAAACCTTGGGGGAATATAGGCGATAGAAAAAATGATGGTTATATAAAATCAAAAGGAATTTTTTTTCAAGTGTTTTCACCTGAAGATATATCTAAATCGTACCCCAATGTTATAAAAAAATTAAAAACTGATTTTAATGGATTATTAAAGCATTGGTCTCCAGTTAATGAATTTTATTTTGTTGTAAATGATAAATTTAATGGTATTAATGCTGATTGTGAACAAGAAATTCAATCAATAAAAGTGCTGAACTCATTAACCAATGCTGGTTTTAAAACTGCTTCTGATATGGAAAATTTATTATTTTCACTTGACGATGATCAAATATTTACTGTTACAGGTTTTTTACCTGACCCATCAATAATTCAATTGGATTACTCAGTTTTAAGTGAGATTCTTCAACATTTAATGAAACTGTCTTTGCCTAAAGTGCAAGATAGTGCGATTATTTACCCAGATTGGGATAAGAAAATATTATTCAATAATTTAGCTCCTTTAGAAGCAAAGTACCTTAATGATGGGTTTCTTCAAATTGGCTCATTAGATAGATACCTCAATAATCAGAGCAATTTCTTTGCAGATGAAGTTAAAGACAACATGCGAGAAATATACATTGAATGCCATAAAAATGAATCTGGAAGTGAATTATTTTGGAGTATGGTAAGTATGATATGTCCTCGAGTAGAGACAACTTATCAACTAGCTGGAATAGTATTGATATCTAAATATTTTGAAACTTGTGATGTTTTTGAGGAGCCTAAATGATACTTCCGACCAAACATATTAATTTTTCTAAATCCTTGCTTGGTTTAGGTGCCTATGTTTTATCTCAACTTCAGTCCCCTAAGACTATTGATGAATTGTGGGATATTTATACTATAGATTACAAAAATGAAGTATATTTATCAAAACATAGCTTTGATAACTTAGTGTTAGTTTTGATTTTTCTTTATAGTATTGGAAGTGTTGCTGAAAGTAATGGGATTATAAATAAATGCGATTAATTTCTTTATCTGCTAGTGAAAGTTCATTTAAACCAATTGTATTTAATAGAGAAGGTGCTAGTTTTATACTGGCAAAACAAGATAAACCTGAGCAATCCGATAACAGTAAAACCTACAATGGTGTAGGTAAGTCTTTACTGGTTTCAATTATTGATTTTTGTCTAGGAACAAAAGTTAATAGTAAAATAACAAAAGCATTGCAGTTAACACTTCCTGAATGGTATTTTATTCTTAAAATAGAAATAAATGATAAGCCCTATAAAATAACTAGGTATACAAAAACACCTAAGCATATAACTTTAAATGAGGAAGAGTTACAAGTAAGTGACTTTTGTAATACCCTTGAAAAAATCTGCTTCGATATACCCAGTAACCTTCAATATTTAAGTTTCCGTTCGTTGCTCCCTTTTTTTATTAGACCATCAAAACGCTCTTACATTAGTTATGATGAACCTACAAAAGTAGGGACACCTTATCAAAAGCAATTATACAATGCTTTTTTATTAGGGCTTGATGTTACTTTCTCACAAACAAAAATGAACCTTAAAAAGGAACTAGATAAGACTGGAAAATTACATAATAATATTAAAAATGATCCTATATTAAAGCAGTTTTTTGAAGGATATAGAGACTCTTCACTGGCGCTTGCAGATATTAATGAAAGAATTAATACTTTAGAAAGGGATTTGCATGAATTTGAAGTTGCTGATGATTATTATTTAATAAAACAAGCTGCTGATGATGTTAAAAATAAATTAGACAAAACACAAAACACAATACAACTAAAAAAAATAAATATCGATAGTATTAATCAAAGTTTAGAAATAAGCCCTGATGTAACACGCAGTGAGATACTAAGTATATATGATGAGTCTAAACTTGTATTTCAAGTAAATGTAGAAAAAAAATTAGTTGAGTTAGAGAAGTTTTATCAAGATTTAACAACGAATAGAACTAAAAGGTTGCAAGGACAAAAGAAAGAAATTGTTGATGAAGTTAAGGCGTTAAAAGTTATATTTACAAATCTTAAAGATGAGCTAGATACTCATATGAAGTTTCTCAATGCTCATCAGGCCTTAGATGTATTTACGAAAATGAGTAGCCATCTTGCAGAGTTACAACAAAATAGAGAAAAGCTTCAAGGGTATGAAAAATTACAACATGATTATGATAAAAAGAATTCATCCTTACGAAAAGAAATGATATTGCAGTCTGAAGAGACAGTAACGTATTTAGATCAAGTGAAAAATGAAACTAATGAGATAATGGAATATTTTAGATTATTAGTAAAATATTTTTACCCTGAAGCTTTAGCTGGTATTACAGCGCGTAACAATGATGGAAAAAATCAGATAAGATATGAGATTGAAGCAAAGATTCAATCAGATTCTTCTGATGGAATTAATAGTGTGAAATTGTTTTGTTATGACTTAACTTTACTGATGCATGGCAATAATCATTTTATGGATTTTATTTTTCATGATAGTCGATTGTTTAGTGATATTGATGAAGTTCATTGCAACGTATTATTTGAAATAATTAAGTCTAAATTTATAAATAAACAATATATAGCTAGCATTAACCAAAATCAATTGAATGCTCTGTCCACAGATATGCAAAGTTTTGTAACTGATCATGTAGTTAGGGAGCTGACAGATGATTCTGATGGTGGAAAGTTACTTGGAATTACAGTTGAACTAGAATACGACTGAGTTTAAAAATTTTACACGGGAAAGTTGTAGATGGCAAACATAAGCGGAATAGTAAAAAGTATTCAAAAAATCATGTGGAATGACACCGGTTTAAATGGTGATGCTCAAAGGATTGAGCAACTTGGTTGGATGCTGTTTTTGAAAATATTTAGTGATAAGGATAA
>JAUTBV010098101.1:0-16493 GCA_032361325.1 Lepetodrilus fucensis
TCATTATTAGGAGCCTCCCTGTACCCGGAAGTCAGTTTCACAATGAGGCTCCCGCCATTACTTTCCAGCCCTATTATCACAACCTGTATCTGGGCAGTGGCTGAGGCTTCTACCTGAAAAGTGTTAATTAATACGAAGCGATGGTATACGT
The DNA here is from genome assembly GCA_032361325.1 of Lepetodrilus fucensis. NCBI lineage: Eukaryota > Metazoa > Mollusca > Gastropoda > Lepetellida > Lepetodrilidae > Lepetodrilus > Lepetodrilus fucensis. The sequence goes on from JAUTBV010098101.1 coordinate 152, forward strand.
AGAAGGTGGACTATGCTTATTGTTAGAAAGAAGATCTAACCAAGTTGAGTAATAGTGACCATAATTAACTAGATTACACAATACAACATGGCATGTATGAATATATTCAATGCAGGCCTTATATTATATTGACAAAGGTCACTATGAACCATGCAACCTGTTACATACAAGCCGAGGCATATCAATATCATCATACTCTTCATGTGACATTAATAATTTATTTAGTTTGAATTTCGGAATAATTCCGACAGCCTAGACAACCTCAACATCGAAAACCTATTCGACGGAGGTTAGTGTAGTCATAATGGTCTGTGTTTTCGAGGATGAGACAACTTATGCGAACAGATTATAGCGAATTTCTACCACTGTCTGGAAACCGGTATTCCTGAAGTGCTGCAATAACCTATTGTAATACACTCTACGTGTACCTCACATACTGTAGTTCACAGCCTATTGTATATACATTCTACGTGTACCTCACGTCTGTTGGTATGACGCGACCGGGGATCGAACCCGCGACCTTCCGCACTCCGGGCCGACGCTCTAACCACTGTAGTTCACATGCTGTAGTTCACAGCCTATTGCATATACATTCTACGTGTACCTCACATGCTGTTGGTTGGTTTGGGGTTTAAAGTCACTTTCTAGAATCTTTCACTTATATTATGATTTGCATGCGTACTGCTTGACTAGTCTGGATTTCCACCAGTTTTTATAGTGCTAGTTCACTTAGGATATCATGACGCAGATAGTACAATTATACCCTACTGGCTCCGAGCTGGCCAGTCCTTGCTTTACCCCTTTAATGCTGGGAAACAACAAGTACCACATTTTAACGTCTTTTGGTATGACGCGACCGGGGATCGAACCCGCGACCTTCCGCACTCCGAACCGACGCTCTAACCATTACGCCACGAAGCCTCACATGCTGTAGTTCACAGCCTATTGTATATACATTCTACGTGTAAGGCAAAAACGAATTCCTGCCACCCTGTTCCTGCAAACCACAATTACCATCAGTTTCACGAACTGAAATCACGTATTGACATACATATTATCTGTATGCCTTAGGGATATATATTATTGAATACAAGTAACATTCCCAACTCATGCCGATAAATTACTGATGATCTGTGTAACATAATCGGTCTGATTATCATGTAGATATTTGAAACTACACTGTAGGTCGTTAGATATTCACGATTGTTCTCTCATGTGGAAAATACGTATCGCAGATAGAAGCATACTATCTATGGACACATTCGGGTCGCTGTACAGGTATGTGATAATACGAGATTATAACTATTCACGACGATCACGTCATGTGGAGCCCTGCTAACGCGGTGTGTCTCGGACCTGTCATATGCTCGACTGTCGACATAGCTCCAGGTAACCAGACCATGCAATGCTGTGATGCAGACATGTCAACTTGGCATATTAATGTTACGTTTCATATCTTTAGCAGATACTGACGTTAGCATTGACATTTAAGCTTCCGCACTGGGATGCCTATGGTAATTATCCACTGGTAAATATAGACTAAGAGGGGTGGGTAGATACTACATTAAACATCTCCAATATTTAAGAATTAGTTCATTTAGGAATAATGTTGTCATGTGCGAGTAGTTTCGTAAAACGTTGTTAAGATAGTTTTGGTTGAGATGCAGTCACATTAACTGATAATTGAGGTCATAACATGAAATACCGGTAAGTACATGTACATTCACGTTAAGATATAAGTATAATGACGCCATTGTGTGCATGCATATACATTATTTCAATTACAGTGTTCAAGGTGACACTTCCACTCAGATATCGTATGTTTCATAATATTCATAATATGCATGTAACTCTGGACCACTCTAGTACACGGAACATGAAAACATGCTTAATAAGCTAAAAACAAAGTGACCGATAAATAAAGTGCAAATATTGTTAGGCCTACTCTATGATCATTATTTCCAACTTCAAAACAAAGTGAATGAGTGAATATGGAGTTTAACGTCACTGTGGGAATTTGCGACGATCAAAACTAAGTCACTCAGCCAAATACAGCAATCAACTATGTGATATAGCTATATATTATCATTCCTATTTAGAATGATTTGCATTAGTATATACTTGTTACCAAGTAACACACTCCTTTTTGGCTTTTGGCAGTGAAATGTTAGTGCTGCGTTATATTTTCTAGTATTTTAGTATTCTGCGTTGATGTCCACACCAAGGTCAACATTCGTAATAGATAGCTGGACAAACGGAAGATATATATTTTGTCAAAAGTATTTACTGTATTCATGAAGGCAGATTCTGATATAATTATGCCTGCATTTCTTAGTTATTACTAGTATACAGATCACCAACAGTTGATTTGTGTGGACACTCTTCGGGAAATGCGCACCGAGTTTCCTCTTTCATCGGCCTCAGAGTATCTGATGAGCTTCTATTTACCAAGGACGATGACACGAACTTAGAGGACGCCAGATTCTAAACGTGCTTGGCCTGACATTATCGTATTTGTCAAGTGACCTGAAATAAGTTGCTCCGATATAATCCGAATGTCTTTGTACGACGGTAAGGAGAGTCATCGTGATGTTAATTGTTTACTATTGTATACACACTCCCAAACCCACCCCACCCTTTCCCTAGCCCTGGGGTGTATATATCGATAAATGTGTGAATCCATGCACACCTATTGCGCAATACTACTTCATCCGACATCCGTCTCCAAACAGACTTGCTGCATAGATATAATACTTGTACTGTGTTAGGCCCTGCGCCACAACACTGACAGGACGCTACCGGGGTGGGGTGTGTGTGTATGTGTGTGTGTGTGGGTGGGGGTGGAGGTGGGGGTGTGGGGGGGGGGGGGGGGGGTGCCCTCAGTGTGCAAGGCATGTCGTATATCCGACGTACTGACAAATAGGTGTCCTCCAAGGTCACACTTTGCCTCCATGTATATTTTTCTTTATCTGTATTTGCTGAGTCAGGAGAGATAGTTAACATTGAAATGCTGACGAGGTACTCGAGCATAGCGAGTTAGTTTTTCCAGTCGTCGATTACTTAGCTAGTCGACAGCTCCGATTTTTATCTGTACTATTCATACACGGAAAATATTTTATGCTCGTCATGCATGAATGCTTATAGAATGTACGCGACCTTTAAATATGGATATTTTAGATCGCATTAAAAAACTAAGTTAATGAGAGAGAGGGGGGGGGGGGGGGGCGGAGAGAGAGAGAGACAGAGAGAGAGAGAGCGCGACACGAAATAGAGTCGTACACCATAATATATGATAACAGTACATGTACATACAAAGTATAATTGCCTAGAATGGCCCTTTCATATTTGCCAACTATTTGTATGCCGCAATCCATTTCAACTTGAAGGACAGTTACCTCACACAGGGGTTTCATTGAAGGTCATGGCGACATTGCAGTACAACTAATTGCAACACAGGCAGAACTATGGAAACAATCATTTGATGAAGTGTATATTTAAAACAAACGGTTGGGCATGGCAGGGTTTCTCTGTGTTGCCCACACCAGACAAGATATACTGTATACTGTGAGGTGACCACAGTGTCCCCTCTATGCAGAGAACACCTGGTAAAGCTAACACCCCCCCCCCCCCCAGACACCCCCCCACCCCACCCCCAGACACCCACGTACCCTGACCCGTCTCGGGTGACCTTATCCTGGTATCTATAAATATATCATATCGAGGCCTGCGACCTTCCATTACGTATCATGGCGACCTTGTTTCACCTTCCTGATTCAACATGGTTCAATTCCAGTAATTAATCTTGCATCATGATCTTTATGTCATTTTATATTATATTAATTCAATTTGATACTTTTTGAACCGTATCTCGTGGGGAAAATATATAGCAGCCGGATCAAACTGTACAGCGTATGTTATACTAGTATACAGATCATGGCTATTTGTCATTGTCAATAAATCTGTGTTATTAGTAATTTAATCCCGATACGATAAGTATTAAAGCGTAACGATCATATTTGACATTGCCAAATGTTACTATTAATGGGATTATTACAGATAATGATACACTTATCTTTCTCAGACAATTGATATGGTTTCCCCATCTAATTTATTGCACATGTATGTTGAGCACCGTTTCAATCGTAACATGCCGTCAGTTTTATGTGCGAATTCCTTCCCAATGTCTCATCATCATTTGTGTCCTTTCAGGAGCGTTTTTATTTTCTCCCTAAGTTGGCATACATTGTACCAAATCCCTTTCTATTGTTAATACAATATGTTTGAACTAAACTATAGAATGGCGGTTGGGGGAAAATACATATGTCGAACCAAATACTGTTGTTATTAGGTATGTTTATTTTCTCTGATATGTCCCTTGTTAGTAATATCATGTAAACATTATAAGATAAATAAATAATGTTCTATTATCAGTTATTATTAATACCATTTTATATTGGCTTATATGTTCTTTCTCTAACCGTTTGTACTACACAGAATGTTCACTAGTATGACCGTCCTTAGATGATATTAATAGAAAGGGGAACAAATCGAAACCTCAAATAGCCCTGTCTGTAATAGGCTTTACACGTCACCGATGACCCTTCACGTTACAATATCAGGTTTCGGTTTTAGACGCCGTAATGTTCATATAGCACAATGCGGCATTGTAAATAGGAAAGGGTTGAATAATAGCTCGATAGGCTTTAACAGGAAATATGATATCAGCTATACCCTTTGAGCATGGTTTCATTATGTATCACAACCAACGCTTCTTTCAATGCTAGTCATGTGTTTTAGTTGTCACTCTACAAATGCAATGATGCCATTTAATTAAATTATTTCAGTGCAGTGTGAAATAAATAACATAAAGCCGTTTTTGGTCTGCCGAAAGTGTTAAATAAATAATAAACCCGAGAAAAATGAGTCTTGCTGCCAGTTGAGGCAACACTGTAACTGAATCGTAATCGGCCATAGGGGATACTTTAACACAATAGGACACGGTATTTTGACTGAGGCATTAATTAATATATTAAACGCTAATCTAGCCGGAGATTTACATTCCTGTATCCTTACAGAATGTGTTGATCATGAAATAAATGGTCACGGTCTGCTCCGATGCATTTGCTAATAATATTTCATGAAGTAGGCCTACATTAATTGTATAATCCTGACACAGGATCATTCTAAGTCATTGTATAACACATCTAGTCGTATACCTGTAAGCGTTCATACATTAATGCATGACATGTCGTGTGACCACGACGTGAAGTCTGGTGTTTTGTAAATTATGCCAGCGGCGGTAGTTAACGTTTCCAATCAGTGGTCCGGACCGTCCGACACATGCCCAGTGCTAAGTAGGCACATGACTTAGTGGTCAACACGAAATCCTGTCAGATGACCACGTGACTCTAGATTGACAGTCAAATGTTGGCTTTGGAAGTGGATGGCCAAGAAAACGTGACGCGGTATCAGTTTCCATCTGTGGAGCAATACACCGCGGTATTTCACAAGACACACACAACAAAAAAGAGGAGGAAATTAGCCTCCTGGATACCATTAATTGAAGCAAAATACATGTAGTACCCTTTGTTGCTCGTGAATATGCTTAGTTTCTATAATATTCCAAACGGAACATACATACTCTCATTATATGCTGGCATATAGATACATGAATAATAAATTGCTTTATTTTTTAAGACATATTAAAATCACAGCTATTGTGGGAAATTCGCAACAAAAAAAATCCATCCATCTGACAGGGTTACATCAACATCCTAGCTAGGTGTTGTCGTTCTGGGACAACGACTAAAAATCCATCTTTGTGTTTGAGGAGATGTCATGTTACTAATGTTTCACACACCATTACACGTGTCAGACAGTTTCCAGGTTTAATGAAAATGTTGCCACAACAACATTTGTCACTATACAAATATGGTAATTGGAAATTAATATTTAAGCTCTTTCGAACCTGAAAGTGATCGAACCTGTTGTCACACCGTCGTTATATTATTATTCTGGTAACCGGAAGAAATTATATTCTTTCAGAGACCCTTTTGTGCTGACAGCCATCTGTCCCACTGTCCCACTGTCCTCTGTCCGAGGGTGAAGACTCCAATATTGAAGCCATGCATCTTTAATACCAGTAAGCCGTCTTCTTCCAAACGGTTAGAGCCATTGTTCTTTTATTCTACAAGATCAGAATGAAAGTCGGTAATGTTCATATATTATTATATATAACATAACATATATTGTAATCTATTGCAATGCAGAGCAGATAGTCTTTACTGCATTGCTGACATTGGACTGCTTTCTATTCTGAGTAATCCCAACTGGCTATGCAAGTGTCTGGACAATGGTCTAACTGTGGTCAGTCTCGCGCCTGGCTTATTGACAAAGGGACCCCCCCAGATAATAGAAACCGTACATGGATTGCGTCTCCAGTCAACATTCAGTCGAGGATTAGCTCATGCCATCTTTTGTAAATCCTAAACTAGTACCCACAGGCTGTGTACGAAAGCTCTAATTCTAACTGCAAAAGCGTGCTTGTAATATTATTCTAACGTCTGCTTGGCACCACTTCGACCACAGATCCATACATTGCCGCTTAATCACGACTATTCATAAGTTTCTATAGCCAGTTCAGGAACAAAGTCGCCTTCGTCAAGGTAGATTTATCCGTAAAGGAACTTCATGATCAAGACAAGGTTAAAGTAATACAAGTGTACCTGTAATACCTGTTTGATAGCAAGAACAACCAGGTGCACCAGTACGAATAACTTATACGTATACTAGAAATATGTCATAGTACCAGTTTACCAGTTTAAAAGTATTAGAACCGACATGGACTATATATATATAGATATATATATATATATATATAGATAGATAGATAGATACCTACTAGTATATGCTACTTCGGATCTAGGACACCTAACCTCATTGTTGTCATTATTCTAAATTGGTTATACAAATGTCTATTTTTACCACATATGTACTGTATATTATGTCTGTGTCTGAGAAAAATAAAAATAAATTATAAAATATAAGATTATTCGAAATCACACTGCGTCACCGTAGTGGTACAATTGTCACAGTCCTTAGCTAGTAATCGTCCTACAAGTGATCTTATGACATATTCTAGCTGAAAAGAGAACTCTTAATGAAGCTCTTGTACCCACTACGAGGCCATAACACTCTCGTAAGTGGTCTCGATGGCTATAATATACGAGCCCTCGTAAGAGAGAGTTACGATGGCGTAGTTGACACAGGAGCCTCATCATTGTTCATATGGAAGTGTTCCCAGACCATTGACTTGATGACGAACCCCGAAGCGTGTTCCTGATTGCTAATACTAGAATATGCCGGTGGTATGGGCGATGCTGCTGAACTTCACCTATATTTCTCTCTATACACGGAAACTCGTGCGATGGAATATGAGTGTTTATTTACGGTAGGAATGAAGGATGAGTGTTCACACATTGATTACTACTTCATTCATAGCTCTAGGACACCAGCCACTGAACAGGAAGTCGTGTTATGTAAGACAGTTGTGTAAACTGTTTGTTGTCCTGAAGCATAGCACAGCATTGCACAGGTCACCGATGCCCACTATCATTCTATCATCAGACATCTTGAGATGCTTCCATTGTGTATGGCATCAATGTCAGACTAGGGGTGCATTCAATCAGTACGGGGCCGACTAAGCCGATTAGCTAAACTGGTTCGCTGTCCCGTGTACGGTTCATGTGCCTCTTGAGACGGTGGCTAGTTTGGTAAGCCGCTTGTATGCCTTTGTGTCTTTGAACGCACCCATGTTGTGGAGTTCCTGGCATGTGTTGTTAATAAACGTCTTCTGAAAGATCTTCCTGGGGCTGGTTCCATCTGTAATACGTTCCATAAGTCCATTTTCTCCTTTATGTCTTGGTTTCAGGAAGATAACAATGAAGCTAGTTGTAAGACACAGACTATAGGATAGTGGCATAACCAAGAAATATATAAGATATAAGTAGATATAAGATGTAGGACAACACTATACAAAATGACCGTTGAATCGACCACATGAACCTATTTATGGAAAAGTACTAAGGATTACATGAGTGTCTTCAGGGTGTGTGTTATTACAGGGTTTTCAGAAACATTACCAGTTCAGATTCTCAGAGCTGTAAATCACAATGATGGCCAGTCAAACCTGTAGAGATTGAATAATGAATAAGGTTTTCTATGCTCTAAATAAAGAAGCTGAAAATGCAATGACTTGCTGTACAAAAAGATAGCATAATAATTTATAATACAACTCAGAGAGACATATCAATCTAGTATACCTTGCACGTAAACATTCTCACATATGATACACTGTAGAGAAAACAATCGAATCCCTCATCTAGTTATAGGATACACTGCAGACTGACATGATGCATAGCTGGAGACACTGCATGATATTGTACAGCTACTTTTATCTAGGATACCAGTCAGACATATACAGTAACTTTAAATTTATCTCTAGAGGATACCTTGCAATCAGACCATCACTATGAATACCCAGATACCAAGAACCTTCACCCAGAACATTCAGCTGCCCCCTACGTCCCCCCCCCCCCTCTTACCAACCACGCCCACAGCTCTCAGCAGCGCAATACTCCCAAACCAGACACATTTCAAACCAGACGTCCCTCTAAAAACGTCCTCCCTAGCGAGAAGATGGACAAAAGCTATTTGTTACTCTATAGCTTGTGCTTACAACTTATAAAGGATGCTATGCTACAGCATCACCCCTGAACACTACATCACACCTGCCACAGTCAGCTATGTTATTCTATTATTCAAACCAGAAATATAACGAAAAGACACCTGTCTCGTTGCTGAAAGATTCATATGTAAGAGTTTAAGGGGATTGAAGGATATTAAACATGTATGCGGACCTACTACACGTCTCAAGTAGATCCAGGCCAGCTTGCAGCTATCTCTTTCTTTCTCTCTCTCTCTCTCTCTCTCTCTCTCTCTCTCTCTCACAAGCACAAAACATTCATCTGTGGCTGCACTATATATGCCATCTGCATCATTCTATGTACTACATTGAGAGAAATGATGTCCTTCCGAAAGTGGCGCCCTATTCTCGAAATGTTCTTACAATCTTCTTAGCCTAAGAACGTTCTTAACTTTATCTTAAGGATACATATAACATGAGCTATTCACGTTCTTAAGTTAAGAAGATCGAGAATAGGGCCCCTGAGCAATAGAAAAAATGTAATATGCATCATTCACCATAGATAACTGGGAGCCTATTTACTACTAACCGTGCACCTCTGACGGAGGTGTGTGTGGGGTGTGTGTGGGGTGGGGTGTGTGTGGGGTGTGTGTGGGGTTAACATCCATTAACATCACCCCCCGGGTCCGCCATTACACGACAACCCGAAATTCTACTCTGTAGACGATCGTAAGCATATTAAACGAGGATAATAATACGAATCCCCTCCATTGGTGGCAATATGACCAAGGGTGGCTAAGGTCAGAGTTCTGACTGATGGCCTCTGTCCACGTAAACTGGCGTGCCCGCGCCGTGTCCTTCTCACTACCCACTAGAGGAAACCCAGTCGACCGTGCCCTGTTTAAGTGATGTCCTTCATTCCAGTGAAGTGCATTGAGACCAGGTGTGGCTTTGTGTTTGACCTTGTTGTGTTATGTAGAATATAGAAATGTCCTACAACAGCGATCCTCCTACTATACCAGTATTTCACACAATTGCATATAATACTCAATTTAACATATTTGACTAGTATTCTAAACATTACAGATTAGATGAATAACCGTTCAGACCTCATGATCAAATCGCTACTGTGATTTAGTGATACATTCTGTAAGGACGATTTCCGTACATATTTATAAGTATTTCATATTGTACGCTATTTGACTTACTTTTACCCTTGTCAAGTCCCTATTCTAACATGTAGGTCGAGCATTTACATCGTTCAGTAGCCACAGTAGTCGATACAAATATAGCCTACACTGGTCAAATATGCCTGACCTCAGCACCATAGTTAAATCAGCAATCCAAGTGCAATATGTAAGGAAAAATACACTAATTATTTTAAAATACACTATATATTCTGACATAATCCACGTATAAATCCAATTACAATGTGCATGTGTGGAATTTTATTTATGACCTTCAATATGAATGTCATACAAGTATATTATCTGTTTACGGTATTGTGTCTGTTTTATATGTCTTGTTAATGATCTTTATAGTAGTTGGAGTCCTATAGTTGATGTGTCTCGGTTCAAGTATATACATGTACATCAGGATTAATAATATTCGGACATATTATGGTCGTTGCACGCGGAACTGGCTCAGTATATAATTCGAACGTCGCCCCTCTGCATAAAATAATACTTAGTCAAAATATTTGGCCATCGTTATATAAACAGATTTTTTATTACTGGTGCAATATATTTTTTTTTTTAATTTTGGTTAGGTCAAATGAAATAGGAAAATTGAGTTTTTTGTTTTTCATTCCATGAAGTATTTACCGAGATAATCTACGAAATAGGGGTGTCAATGCATTTCATGCCAAACTATAGTAATACTGTACAACATGACCATATTAGCAGTAGTTGCAATCTTCAGAAGGAATTAATGGGTCATTCATTGTTGAACTCCGAATGCACGGCTATTACTATGTATACGTTCTCGTATATCTAAATGGCATAATTATTACTAGTATATTAATTTATATACATGGCACATGTAACCCATTAAATGAATACCAACTGTTACATTTCTCAAGTTAGTACCCACGTGTCGATCTATGCCTATTGATGTACAATAGAACTTGCTTCATGTCAGCTAGAGTATTGTACATTTATATAAATAGATCAAACAGAGTGTACCTATTAAGGACAGGCGTCATTTTGAATTATCAGGTCACGTGATATGCCGGTACACACTTTAACTAATCCTTCTGTCACTGTTTGTTTTTATCAATAGATTTATCGTCCACATACATGCAATGCATTCACATTTTTATATGTCCACCCCCTCACCTGCTCACGTAGATCTTGTGCAGTCAACTATCACATCACGTGACTACATAACTATGCGCGAGTTTGAGCGCCGTTGTGATCACTAGACCATGACGGCTATGTGATTGCCCTCGGGGCATCATGACTCATTCACATGTATTTTTTTAACTTCCGGCAGATCACCCTCTCTTACCTTATTAGTATGCGTATACAGTTACCGGACATTTTGCAACAGATGTAGGCAGTTGAACAAGAAAACGGGTATCGTTGTCGTTGACACGAGCTATTACTGACATAAATGCTCACCGGCAGAAAAAGTTATTCACATAAGGAAGAATTACGGGATAGCATTTTAATACAATAGTCCAGTGAAAGATTGTGAAACTTTTGGAATTTATTTCAAGAATATAAACAGATGATAATACCCACCGCATTGCACGGAATGACGAATTACAATATGCATGCAAAACCTGCACCTTTGAATATCAGCGAATTAAACATATTTTCGAAAATAGTGTTACAAGTAGAATTATCAATCTGATTCTCCAACTTATACTTTCCCACTTATGCAAAGAATCTACAGCAGAGTTCTGATCGCAAGGAACTTAATTGAAATTCGAAACTAGGATTTATTGGCATATACGCGTTCTATTAACTGCCATTTAATTTGAACAGGTCATTATTGATTCTTGTGACCAGTTGTCACACACTATTTCCTGTGAAACATTGCTGGTAGTTCTCGAATAACATGCTGCCAAGGTCATCCACGCATGACGTCGTAAACTACAGCGCAGGTTTAATGCATGGCTAATGAGATATGTCATACGTACAGTAATAAAACAATGTAAAACTAACGCAACTCTCGCGGCTAGTTTACGTTGGTAATGCGTGTTGAAAAGAACACCATTTGTCATAGTTAACTTACCAACTGAAGTCATAAGAATGATGAGCACATGCCCATTTTCAGATTATGTAAATATTTCAAGACAGTCTTACTATTCAGTTCATGGTTTGGAAAAGCATATAGACATCCTCAATAAACAGGCTGCATAGATAGTGTGTTAGATACTACAACCCTCGAGGTTCGCGTTCAAATCCAGTTTCTTACATACTGTGTGGTTATAATGCTTGATGGATGTATATAATAAGTTTTCTTCTTGCACCTCAGGGATACTTAATTCTGTTCAGGACTCACTTCAGTTTGTACGCCTGACACACATCTAGAGAGAAATCTGTACAAACAGGATAGAGACTATGAACTGGTGCCCGTTGCACGACGCTCATGTAACTACAACTATTGTAAGGTCAACGCTTATCTACAAGAGCGTCGTGAAACGGGCCCCAGAACAATGATACAATCTATTTCATTTCATAATTTTGTTTACAGCAAATATTTCTGGGAAAATTATCTCAATGGTTCTTTCCGTGCCAGTACCAGGAGTACCACATGAAGGGAGTTCTGAACAGAATTAAATATTACTGTGATGCGGGGATAGATGATGCATGTACTATTCTAAACAATGCTGACATTCTATAATTCTAAAATCAGTTGAGACACATAATAATTCTGTACAGTAAATGAAGTCAAGAGTAATCGACGTTTAACGTTCTCTTGGCCAGCAGAATTGTGACCTTACATTGAAAGCATGACCTCACATTGACAGATGATATGACATGTATTGAACGATCAATGACACACACACACATATATACTGTAACAGCTTGGACGTATTTAGTATTGTGTTTAGGTAAAGGCTAGACAAAGGTATCGCTGTTTTATGAACTCTCGTCAATAATTTAGGCCCTGGAGTTTATTATGTCTGCTGGAACCAACTACAACAACATACTGAAAAGCAACCATACAAAACGAACACTTCCTTACCTTTCCTAGGTAAATAAGCAACCGTATACCTGTATAAGATCTCACAGACCAATATTAAACTATAAGATACGTAACCGTATTGTAAACAGGACTACCCTCGACGATGATAACATTGGCTTTGCTGTCAAACGCCTGTGCGTGTTGAAGCAGATTAGCGAAAACTGGATCAATGTAAAACACAAACACACCCTGCGACGTCAGTTGGTTTCTCAACCATCACATCCTGACAATCAGTGCGATAATACTGAGTTTGGGCCCTATGGATTCCATCAATTATATAGTAGACAGTAGTGTAGGCCTATATCTATATACTTCTTTAATACTACTGACATGCTACATGTGAAACAAGTTGTTAATGGCACAGCGACTCTGAATAGTTATATACTAATTTTAATGCAATATATATGTATCATAGTATGGTGGTACTGTATAATATAACTGTAAAGCAACCATTCAGAGTCCTATGGTACATCCAATACCTTTGGAACTCTGTCGTCACATCCCAACACCAAGCGACAATTTATGCTTCTTCTAAATCTTGCATAACATCAATTATTTTAGTTGCTTTGACCTTTTGCAACTGTCGGCTGGGCGTCTTCAATTAATTATCAACAGTGTTCCAGACCTAATCTGCCAGGTTTAAAGTGCTCTGACCTTCTGTGGTACGTACGATTGTTTCGCGCCAATGTCCTACAAGCGGAAGTGAGCCGTGTCTCTGAAGTTGCCCTCACTTGACCTGACGATGAATCAATTCATACGTCTAAATAGACCCAGAGCTGTAGTAAACATGCAGATAATTGCCTGATCTGTTGCCATCTGGCTCTACCGAACACACTGATTGGGGTAGCAGGGTAGGATGTACTGAAAACACGGGAAGGTTGCACGAACAGAGCTAGGCGTAACAAGGGAGCCCCCATACGGGTCACACGCACCGGTCATCACATGCTAAGCTGCTTCATCTGACATTAGTTCTATATTAGCCGATATGAAGGCTTAATATATCCATTATTAAATACGGGCCACAGATGCTTAGTCGCTAATTAAGGCATTAGTTTATGAATGGATGCATCCTTGTCATTGTATAGGAATATATGTGTGATAGTAATTGTTATTATTAAGATTTATTTGCTATTGTTGTTCCGTTTGTTGTAAGGTACTAATTGGGACGACACGTAATGAGAAGTATAAAGTCGAAATATCGATTGGGACAAACGGGGTTGGACTCAGACAATTTGTGGTCGATCAGGAGGGTGGGGCCAGGTGGGGTGGCGTGAATGGGAAAATGTTAGGATACATAGATGTGGACTAGATGTCGTGGATGTAACGAGAGGACGTGGCTGCGGATGAGGTACGGGGTGTTATTGGGAATCATGAATAGACTGGACTGGATTTCATGACCAGATCAAAGCAGACAGATAAACGTTCTTCAGAAGGCCCATGTAAATGGTTATAGTCATACTACTATAGCTAATAATTCAGCTAATAGTTTGTGTTCGTGTGTGTCTGTGAGTGTGGATCTATATTATATCCCTCCCATCCTTTCGTCCACTCTTGCCACTTCTTCTTCGCACCCATCCACCCCTTCTCTCTCTCTCTCTCTCTCTCTCTCTCTCTCTCTCTCTCTCTCTCTCTCTCTCTCTCTCTTACGCTTTTACTGTACACAGTTAGTATCTTGCTGCCGGTGTCCTGGTAATGTATACACTCTAATGATCATCAAAATTAAAATTTTCTCATTATTGACAAATTGCGAGAGTCTACTAACCAAAACACCGTTAGAACTATATACCTATATATCAAACGAAAAATACTGTGACGCTATGATATCTTACTGGATACGAGAAGGCTGCATGACGCTATGATATCTTACTGGATACGAGAAGCCTGTGGTGCTATGATATCTTACTGGATACGAGAAGCCTGTGGTGCTATGATATCTTACTGGATACGAGAAGGCTGCATGACGCTATGATATCTTACTGGATACGAGAAGCCTGTGACGCTATGATATCTTACTGGATACGAGAAGCCTGTGACGCTATGATATCTTACTGGATACGAGAAGGTTGCATGACGCTATGCCATGGTATATTACTGGATACGAGAAGGCTGCATGACGCTATGGTATCTTACTGGATACGAGAAGGCTGCATGAGGCTATGATATCTTACTGGATATGAGAAGGCTGTGGCGCTATGGTATCTTACTGGATACGAGAAGGCTGCATGACGCTATGATATCTTACTGGATATGAGAAGGCTGCATGACGCTATGATATCTTACTGGATATGAGAAGGCTGCATGACGCTATGGTATCTTACTGGATACGAGAAGGCTGCATGACGCTATGGTATCTTACTGGATACGAGAAGGTCACGAAGGAGTGTCCTAGACTAATCTCACGACTCTCCTACTCGAGTTGTCCAAACGGGTACCGATGACCAGCTTCTGAGGACCACAGACCACACACTTCCACAGCCTCCTGACATGTTTGCTGTTCTTATGGCCGCTAACTACCAACGATTATTCTCATTGTAAATCCCAACAATTCGATCATCGTTGTCCACAAGCCTCTTTATATCAGCACCTCATTGACATTTGTCTTCAGTTTATTGGTCAATTTCAGCAACTAGTTCTATAACAATGGCGAGTGCAAACATTGGATTCATATCTTCATTACCGCCGTCCTCTAACTGGTCATATCGGACAATACTGCCCGGGCTGGACGAGGGACCAGTCTGTTGACATACTGACAGATCGATTCTCATTGACAGGTACACGGCTGTATTGGTCAGTCACAGACGCAGGGCACTTCACCTGGATAATGTGCAGACAACAATAGTCATGATATTCAATGCAGACAAGCGGAGTTTTACACACGGAAAGGCTTTCTACATGTTTGACATCGCGAATACGAGACTGGTAGAAGTTATTGCATTCAATTTGGATGATAATTGTGGAACATACCAGTCAATAAAAGACAACCTGGAGATACCACGACCCATGTAGTGCTTAGAATGTGGATCTGAGTGTATATGTATAGGAAAAATAGCACATTCTGTATATGATATACAGTATTTCATAAATAATAAATATCCTGAAGAAGTCAGTATTTCGCTGACGAAACGTGATATGTATATGTAGATACCAAGTACGTATTTCTTTATTATGTCTGTTATTATGTCTATTACTACTAATACTAATTCAGTAAAGTATTATAATTATAATTATTAATAAACAAATATTTCTTTATTATGTCGGTCTGTATACATGTTCTTACTACTACTACTACTACTACTACTACTACTATTACTGATACTGTTACTACTACTACTACTACTACTACTACTACTGCTGCTGCTGATACTACTACTACTACTACTACTACTACTACTACTATTACTGATACTGTTACTACTACTACTACTACTACTACTACTACTG
>JAUTBV010098112.1:0-16492 GCA_032361325.1 Lepetodrilus fucensis
GAGAGAGATAGAGATAGAGATAGAGAGAGAGATAGAGATAGAGAGAGAGAGAGAGAGAGAGAGAGAAAGAGAGAGAGAGAGAGAGAGAGAGAGAGAGGGGATTAAATTATCAATTAATATGGACAAAAAAAATATAAAGAATGCTATAAAACTAATTCATATTTGTATACCATACAATGATGTATGATAAATGGCACAATAACATGAACTACACAGTGCTCCTGTATGCATAGCATAACAGTGTTCAAAATTAAGAAACTAATAAGAGGATCATTCTCCATTGGGCCAAAGTTAATGGAGGTAAAATCTGTAATTTTCAGGGGGTCACACAGATACCTTTAACAATGCAAATTTTCAAATGACCCCCAAACCCCCTTTAAATTCAAACACTGAATAAAATATCAACATGCACCTCCATAATAAAATCAGTCAAGGTTTATCGCATACTACAGTCACAACACACGGACACGTGATGGTAAACCAGACAACTACACTGACAAGTACTTAAAGTAACAAGCTTGTCCCTGCGTCAGTGAAGCCAGCACATGCTGGACAGGCTGACCACACTGCACATAGGAATACTAGGAATGCCCCTGCACTACCATGCCTATCATTGAACACAGCACTGTGCCCCTGCTTTACCATCCACTGGCTGTACATACACACCTTCAGATGCTACGGCAGACATGTATTTTATCACAAATACCCTGTGTCAAACCCATGACAGTATGCTGATCGAATAATCCCACAACTTATCTCCCTTGGCCCACTGCCTGTCACCTTTGCACTTTGTACCAGTATTGATAATTGCACTGAGTTAGAGCATATTGTTAGAGGTTGTAGTGGTTATCATTTATAGTTATAGTCTATTCTAGAATATATGTCTATAAATATTGGTAGGAAAAATTTTCACATTTTTATGAAGGGATGTGACCTATGCTAAACAAAGACTAAAATAATAATGCAGTTACGACAATATAGATGCTACATCCATACAAATAGTTCTAATTTAAAATTAAATATTAAAAGAAAAACAAATACTAACATACCGGTACATACATTATATTGTAAATGTGAATAAAAATAAATAAAATACAATTTTAGAAAAAACAAACAGACATCCTCACATTATCTGATCATGGATTCATTCAATCAGGTCAGAGAAAAAAGTGTCTAAGCTGGCATAAACATGCTAAAAATAAAACGTAACACTATGCATGACTAATATTAATAAAAACAAGACAAGATACAACTGTAGTCACTTCGCAGCTATCGGTACATTCCGTTGTGAGAGTGATCGCGATAGCACACTGAGGGGCTATCACATAAACTTGGATTCCCATTAAATCACATTCCTGCATAGAACTTGGCTACATCAGACTCTCGTTGAAAGATGTCTTTCCTTGCATTCGCCATGTTCTATTATATGTTTGTCTAATAAACACAGACAAACTTTTAGGGCAGACTTTTTTGAAAAATTAAAATCAGAGATTTCCGTCATTCAGCATACATCAGACATCCTGCATGTGCCAACAATGCAAAAACTTAGATTAGTTTCTAATTGTTTATATTAAAAGTATTCTATTTTAATAGTTTACTTCCTGTTGAAAAAAATTTAAAAAATAGGATAATAATAATAATCCCTATTAGTAATTATAAAAAAATAAACATCTAATATCGAATAAAGTAGGATGGAAATGTATTTTAGTTTCTACTACGAGAGATTTAAGAGGATATAGACCCAGTTGAGGATCATGGTTTGTAAATATTCTATGTTGTTTTAAGCCGCTGAATAATAAGATAATATCTAGTTAGCTTGAAGCCTATTCTCAAAATGCTTTCATTATTCTCTTAGCCTAAGAACGTGCGTAACATTTGCATAGCCTTACTATATATGGATATGGGTCCTTCAAATTCCCTATTTGAAAGGGGTTTGAGACAACGTCCAATTTTGACCTTGTGCAACACAAATGTACATCTGATTGTGCTGGAGCCAAAAAGAATTGTTAAGATCGTAAGATTGTAAGAACGTTTTGAGAATAGGCCTTCTGGTCACTAAGAATACAAACGACCCAGTGACCTGTCCTCCTATCGTCTTATTCTTATCTCTGGAGCACGGCCGAGTACATAACAAGATACAGAACGCCGGGCCCACATGATAGCAGTAACTCTTTCAATGTTATCCATTCTTGTCTCAGCCACACAGTGTACAGGATATATTAGCAGTAGTATAGTGTAGTACATGACATACACACACATATTTGGTATTTAATGAAAGGTTGGTATTTGTGTTTAAAGCCAGAAAGAAATATGTGCAAACTCAGGGATTGTGAAGAAAAGCTAAATGTAAATGTCAATGTTATAAATATAATCTAGTCAGCAGTCGTAGCATATGCAAGTGGTTGCACATGTTATTTAAATAATTTTTACTGGGAGTAAAATGATGTTAGTGCAAATACATGGTAGGCATTGAAAGAGATAAACCACTTGAAAATGTTTCAAAATTGTTCATAATTGAAATGGAAAAACATTTCAACCAGTTTGAACTTTCAATGAAAACACTGGAGTGATAACATAGAATGTTGGTGAGTGTTATAGTTCTGTGAAATGTAGTACTTCATGACGTATACGGACGATTATTTCAGCCACATTCTTATATTCATCTCAAATTACCCACTGCAAAATAGCCCTTTGATGTATGAGTGCCATTTATGACTCTTTTTTAAAAATGTAGAACAGGATTGTTCTGCAGTAAATAACTTCTTGTCATGTGACCTACACAGACTACTATTACATCTTCACCTCAGACTCCCCCCGCCACCTTCAACTCTGACCCCCCTGCTCAATTTCACCTGACCCCCTGCACACACTGGATTTGTCAGAAGCGACAAGCCGCTTCGAAAGATGTGTGTGCATGTCACATGATGGTGAGAGTGCAAATCAAGCATGTCAGCTAACTCTGTCCAGCCAAGATGCACCGCTCACAAGTTACAAATCAGCTAGAAACTTGCCTAGTAGTTTGTCAAACAAAGCAACCACCAGAAGTACCTTAACAGTGTATGCCAAGCCTAGCCCCGAGATTACCTAACACTTTGAGTACAATTCCATGCTCAAGCTCAGATTTTATACAGGGATTTATGAACAAACCTTGTACTAAGAAAAGTTTCGTAATCTTGGAGCCTAGCCGACTCAGACAAAAGCGAGGCGACTGACCTGGCCCCGAGATTACAAAACTCAGAATATTGTTCATAAAATGTCATGCTGCGAGTTTAGGGTTATGCGTCACATGAACAAAATTCTGAGTTGAGTATGAAATCGTACTCAGAAAGGTTTCGTAATCTCGGACCCTGGATTGTTCTGCAGTGACTTCCTGGCCTTCTCAAATAAAGCAACGACCAGAAATACTGTAACAGCGTACATCAAAGCTAGCCAACATGGACAAAGCAAGGCCACTGACCTGGGTTGTTCTGCAGTGACTTCCTTGCCTTGTTCTCCAGCGAGACCTGATCCTTGGCCAGCTGCTCCACCATCTCCTCCAGCTTCATACGCTGGTCGTGCTCGTACTGGAGCACCTTCTGCCACCGCTTGCCGTGGTCCTGCGAGAACTCGTGGTACTCCGAGCACGCCTTCAGTAACGGCAGAAACAACAGACAATTCAGTTGGCACCAAAGAACACTGTTCATATGACTTGGGACCAATTAATAATAGCCATTTGATTTAGGACAAAACACAGGCATTTCAATATTGGGGCCAATTTAATGATCCCATCCAGAGAATAACTTTAGTGCTGAGAATTGTAATTTTATATGCATGTAGCATTCCGTTTCTGATAAGTACCGAAATAACTGAATGTAATTGAGCATAGACTATTTTCAATATTTCAAAAATGTATTACCACCTTGATATTTGGAGGAAAATCTCTATGAATAATACAGAGAAAAAAATTGAGATTTTCCATCAACTATTAAAGTTTCTTTCAGCATATCCCCACAGATTGTTTTTGTGTATAATCAATAATTTTACAAGTCTGTACAGTCAACTCCCACTGTGTTGAGCTCTGGTGTGTCGATATTCATGCATAAGTTGAACCAAGTGCTCAGTCCCAACACATCCTTCTATATTCATCTCTATTTTTGTCGTGTTGTTTCGATATCATAACAAACATACACACGATATGTCGAACAGAACAGTTGGTCCCGTGAGACAATAACACTATTATTAATTGTACAATTTGTCTCGATATCGTCTGACGTAATTGATGTTATTCATCATTGTATTAAAGTAGTGACATAAAGGTTTTTTTATGGTGGCAAAAACCGGCGGGATAGGCCTAGCCTACTTAATCCCTGGAATATACAGTCGGTAGGGTGATTAACGCTGTCACCTACTAAATTATTATCACAACATACCAATTAACAATACACCCCAAGAACAAAGAATACCTGCAGATATGGAATGGGGGAGGACACCAGAAGGACTTTTGATCTAAGGAAAAGCTCCGATTTCTTTTCTCGGTGCTAGTTTTGTGTAACCATTTGGTCCATTTTGGTCCATTTGTTTTTATTACTAATATTATAGGTAGGCTACTAAATACTCAATATCTATTATGTGGCGTGTATTTGATTGTGTTTTATTACTTGTCTAGATCATTGTCCAGTTGTTTGTGTGACCAGATGAGAAGTAATAAAGACTTCCTTGGTGTAGCTCTATTATCTGTTATTGTTTATGATAATTTTACTTAAATTTATAACAATACCTATGTCTCGATAGTCACAATGTGTCGATATTATCCCTCAGTCCACCGAGGTTCGACACACAATGTGAGTGAATATAGAGTTTAACGTCGCTGCGGGAATCTTTCACCCATTTGCGACGATCGACACACAGGGAGTCGACTGTATATAATGAAATGATTGACGTCAAATCAGTTATGGTTAGGGGACTAAACAGAAATGTAGTTATTTTTCAAGTTTTTTTCTCCCTCTTTCTTGTATGGACAGTACAGTATAATATTGGAGTGGGAGTTGATATTTCCACTCCTGAAAATATTTACTTTTCCACGAGATTAACATGGTATTTTAGAAAAAGAAATTAAATATCCTCTATCCCTAAATTTGATTATATCAATGCAGCCAAGATAATCAATCAGACTCGCCAATATTATTAAAATAAACACAGGAACCAGTGATCAAATCTCGATTTATACAGCAAATAACACGCACAATGTACTGTGTTTTGAATTGCAGTTATTGTTAAAGGCTGCGAGTTCTACTGTTACTAATGAATTGACATGGCATCACAGTATCTTTCATACACCACTAGCGTATTACACTTTAATTTGGGCAAAAGATAAAATGTGTGAATATATAATCTTTGAGAAGACCAGTTCAATCTAAGTTTTTATCCTCGAGAGTAGAAATACACAAATAACAACCATTTTATTTTCTCACTAAAATTGACTAAACCATAATTTAGTAATGGTGGACCCGATTTTGATCCAATTAATGTATTTTTTTTTTTTTTCCTGCCGACATAACTCCCCAAATTCAGGTTTCATAAGACATACAATGTTCTAATCATAGTTCTAATCATAGTGCACTGTCAGAAATACTCTCGCGGGGCTGGGCATGGCTTAGTAAATATATTCCTATCAATATCATGGACCTCAAGTCAACCCCAAGGAAATAAATTTAGTAAAATAAAAAAAATATAGTTAAAGCCTTTCATGTTGCATCAAATACACGCAAGGTCATTTAATGAAAACAGTCCAAGGTCACATGAAATAAGAGAGGTAATAAAACAATTGTGCATTACTTGAATTCATCATCCTTTTGTAACCAGCTCTGACATATTGTAGTCATTATGATAAAATCGATAACTTTGAGGAAATATGTTCTAGATAAAACACTTATTAAAATAGTTCCTATATTACGTCAAACACAGATTTATCATTCCTAGGTGACATTTCCCTGTGCACTGTTCCTATCTCTAATAAACAAAGTTGAGTGGCCAAGTGTATAGTGCAATAGATAATTTAAAAAAAATTGGACCATGTGGTTCACAGTTTTTAACCGTCCAAATCTGGAGGCTGAATACAAACTTCTTAGGACTGACTAACGAAGTTTCGAGAATATGGGTCCAGATTGTTGAGAAATATTACATACGATTAACTGGTTGGGTGAAGATTGTCTATCAATCCTGGTTAGATGGCTAGTAAATAGTATTGTAGACAAAAAGAAATTCTTGCATTAATGAATATCATTTTAATAGAATCATGATTAAATCTCTATATGTACAAATATGACAACATGATCATACATGACAGCAGTGCAAGGCTCAACTATAGCTGGCTTACATTGTAGATATATGTACACACGGACATCACATGGCTTGCATATTAAGTGCACTAAGCAGTATCGCAGATGAAGAAACAATACAATAACCAATGAAAAACAACTGATGGACAGTCAAGTCTGAGAATATCAGGTTAATTTTACTGAGAAAACCAATGTCCTCAGAATTAATTATCAGGTTCTGATAGAAACTCATGTAAATTAGAAAAAATGTTTAAATTCCTTCGAGCTGATGATTCCTGTGATTAATAAATAAAATGTGCAGATTATATCTACCGTACCTACAATCGTCTCTGAACGGATAACAGATAATGGATGTACATGTATCTCTATATAACAGAAGGCAACACTAATTACATATCACATAACTGTTTATATAAAGCCTTAAAACAGAAAGGCATATCCACACAATGCAATCAATAGGACAATAGAGGAAATGTGAGGCCAAAGACAAATATGAAAATGTACAACACTTTTGAAGTAAGAAAAATCTTGATGACAATACGAACATTGGTTATATATTCGAATTAGAAACATACAAAATATAAGATTTTTCTGCAACACTAACATGTAAACAATTAATAACAGCTTGTTCATTAATATCAAACCTCAATGTTAAAGCCTATACTTGTTAGAGGACAAAGTTTACACATAGTATACAACCATACAAATGTGAACAATGTAGATATTCACAAAATATGGACAAACAAACAGGAAATCGTGGAATTATGACTGGTAATAAATATATAAAACGATGACAGAATTTTGCACAACAACTATGCACTATGACACGATCCATTCATCCTAGTGGAAACTGTACAGTATGTATCCAGACATTAACCCAGATCTCTCGTCATCTCTTGACAACTGCAGAGCAGATGCCTGGCACCCAAGGTGTGAGTCAAACCTGAATCCACTGGTCTTATAGTTTCATGCACAAACCACTGTCCTATCCGGATTGACAAATTGCATGATCCAAGGGAGGTAATCAAACACATTACCAGAATTTGCAGGAAATATATCGATATATAATCGGGTTGGTACTGTTTTATTTTAGGCTACAGAAATAAAATAGTATGAATATTACAACTGTGAATGTCCTTATATTAAGTATTTGTTTCAACTACTTTTAGGAAACAGTATCACCACCTAGTATAAAGCATAATGATAAAGTGACTCACGAAACTCCTGAGTGAAATCATAAAACAGCATTGTTTCAGATGGTGAACAAACCAAAGCTACTAGTCAATTGTCAGCGTGCTAATTGCTTCATAAACACTCATGCATAGGTGAAACAATATTATTATAACTCAAGGGAGTTCAGAGAACATGATAGGAGTTGTAAGAATCATTTCCGTGGTATCACTCTAGTACATGATCTTATAATGCTGCGAGGCACCTTCCTAGTGGTATTTACTACTTGTCAACTCATCGTTAAAATAGCATGACGATAAGTCTGACTTCACCACCTTGACCGTGTAGGACGTTTGTAAACAAGGGCGGGAAGAGAATCTCGGCATGTCATGGGAGTATTTTATTCATTTTTCTCATGGTTAGTGCAAATTAAATCTAAAATTAAATGCAGTGCTAACAAATTATCAAATAATCGAGAAACATCTAGCCCAGTGTCGTGACACAGCCTTTTTGGGGGGTTATTTCCCACATTGATTAGCCGAACATGTACGAGTAGTAATTACCACTTGAAACTAGTAAATACCAAACTTCCCAGCACTACCGAAAGCAGCATAACTCTAGAACTAAGCCCAGGTACATGATAAAACTTCATTACTAAGCCCTAGTACATAATGGTATACCTCAAGAACTGAGCCGTAGTACATGATGGTATAACTTTAGTGCTGAGCCCTAGTACATGATGGTATAACTTTAGTGCTGAGCCCTAGTACATGATGGTATAACTTTAGTGCTGAGCCCGAGTACATGATGGTATAACTCTCGAACTGAAACCCTAGTATACAATAGTGTAACTCTAGAACTAAGCCCCAGTACATGATGGTATAACTTTAGTACTAAGCCCTAGAACATGATGGCATTGCATGTTATTACAGAATACAAATCGCCACATTATTGGACCAAGTCACTGATGAGCTCTATTCTTGATGTCAGATGTATGTACTGTATTAACATAATGTATTGGACGTTCATTGAAATCATGAAATGTTGATAAATAGCACATAACAGCCTACTAAACGTGTCGGACATAAAATATGGACTTGGCTACAGTGCATAGAAAACCAGCGGCATCCTTTCTGTGGTATATTTTGTCACGGTCTACTACTACTATATCTGCATAAACAATAAACTTACAGTACATTCCATAGTTGCATATCACAGAATGAAATCGAGTCATCCGAGATTCGTGAACACTGAACAGTGTATATTTAGCAAACGGAATCAAGAGTTGCACCAATCAAGTCACGAAGAGATTTCCAAGGACATTATTATTACTATTATATTATAGGTCAATTCTCTTTTGATTATGAAAATATGTTGAACATTGTAATGATAGATGGCCATGCACTCATTAAGATATACCTGTCTACATGATTGTTACATGATATCAACCGTAATATATACATACGTTTTCAATATGTTGCGATATATGAAGCACAAATACCACAACAAATTCACTTGTCAACGACATTCTGCAGACACTGGATGTATGTTTTTTGTAAACAATAACAGTGCTATGCACAGTAACAATGTAGGCAATCGGAAAATATCAAAGCACTTTCAAATCTTGATGCCACTGGGAATCCTGGACTTGTCAGCAGGAAGAGACTGTCGACATGCTGTCTGTGTTCTATCTCCACTGCTGCTGTTGCTGCGGGTAGCCCTGCTGTGGGTAGCCCGGGTATTGTGGGGCTGGTGGTTGCCCTGGATACCCCGCTGGGGGCTGTTGTGCTGGGTATCCTTGTTGTGCTGGGTATCCTTGCCCGTACGCCGCCGGCTGCTGTTGCTGTTGCGGTTGCTGTTGCTGAGGGTATCCCATGTAGGGGTTGTAAGGGTTGTAGGACCCTGGCATAGGGATGTTGCTTTGGTACTGAGGGTAGGGTGCCTGCCAGCCTGCTGGGGCCCCCGGGGGTGGGGCGGGGGCACTGCCGGCGGGAGGGGGGGCACTGCCGTAAGCTGCCTGTGCTGGAATAGATGGAAACAGGGGGAAACTGCAGGTGAAGCATACAACATACTTAGTAATGCGGTTAGGAAAGGTGCAATATTGTCACAAATTTATTTCAAGAGAATCTGAAATGTTTCCAATTATGACAATAGTAAGTTTAACACGATGAATACAATACATTTTCTACAACAAATAAGAAGTGAACAGCAGGATGAAACAGCAATAGAAGGCAATTATAAAATATTTAATATTGTAACTTGATTCATCAGGGCACCCTTTCTTGATCAGTGAGAAAGATAGCTACGAGTGCTATGATGGCTTTGTGAAAGGGGGCCCAGCAAAGAATATTTATTTTTAGAAATAAAACAAATTGACACATTTTCAATTTTAACAGAAGCATCATTATCTACCTGAAAATTGCATTACATTGTAAATTATTAAATTGGAAAAAAATAATAATAGTTGAAATTCAGAGGATAAAGAAATTGTCAAATAAAACTCCCTTCACCATTACAGACATTGAAGACATACTAGTATACCCATGACATCACTGAAAATGATATGTAACATGAAAACAGTTCGCAGTTTTAATATTAGGTACAAGTTATCACAACCCATATAATAATCAGGGATAGGTTAGCACTAGCTAGTACTAGTATAGCTACTGGTATGATGGACAAGTTAGTACTAGGGACTGGTATCAGGGATGTTAGTACTACAGAAAACTGGGATCAAGGACAATTTATTAACAAGATGACAAGCTGGGATTAACTATTTTATCAGTGACAGGTTAGTTTTAGCTGACAAGTTAGTATGAATTACTGGTGATGGGGATAATTAGTACTAACTACTGGTAATGGTATCATGTATACTGTATGTTAATGTTAGCTACTGGTATCATGAGGGACAAGTTAGTACTAGGGATTGGTATCAAGGATGTTAGCACTAGTCAATGGTGTCAAGGACAAGTTAGTACTACAGATACTGTAGTATAATGGATTTGGTTGGTTGGTTGGTTGGTTGGTTGGTTTGGGGTATAAAGTCACTTTTTAGAACTGTAGTATAATGGACAAAATGGTACCAGCCACAGTGATCATGGATTTGTTAGCAGTAACCATTAGTATTACGGACAAGTTGGCACAAACTTGACTAAGCATAGATTTCATGGACAAGTTAGTACTAGCTACTGGTATGCGGGACAAGTTAGCACCATGCATGGGTACCAGCGAATAACCTACCATAGTTCTGTGTGGGTGGCTGTTGATAGGGTGGGGCAGAGTAAGGGGCGCCCGGTGGGGCTCCAGAGGGGGGCGGAGCCGATCCTGGAAAAGTTCATATGTGGTAACGTCCAGCATACATTACGAGAGATATGACATGGCATACACCACTGATACTCACAGCACATGCAGGCTGTGTCAACACCAATATACTGACTGGACGACATATTAGTACTAGTAAACGGTTAGCTTATACGGTCTAGAAGTTCCATCACATGCATGGTCTATTCTATTTACAAGTATTTCCATCATTCATTGAAAACCATTCAGTTTTCAAATATAAGTACAAAAATAGTATTCATTTTCAATTAAAAATAATAATAATAAAACTACCAAATGATTAATGGAATTAGTGCTTTACCTGACAGTGGGAATATTTCACCCATACATGACAATGCCAAATGAAGTAATCATTTTGCCTGTGATGTTGATTGAATGAAATAACACCAGTACACCTGATGGATGCATTATATACCACTTCTACCAAACTAGCAAATGTAATTATTGTGAATAGAAAGAAGTTTTAAGGACATAACTAATGAAAGGAATTATTGACAAACTGTTAGCAATGTTATAAATATTTCACAATAAATTAGGAAGAGTTTGTTAAATACACACAATTATAGTAACTCGTAGTGGTACTGGAGTCAGACTTGCATATCCTGACTTTGTGATGCAAGTTTCAAGGACTAATCTAATTAGTAATGATATTTTACAAGAGTTTGCATATAAATAGTCTTTCTACAGTCTTGTGTCATTATCAGTCTTGCGGCTTCTGCGTAGTTGCTGTGTACATATTACACTGATGCCTAACAAGCTTATGTCAGGGAACTTGCGGGTCTCATTAGCTAACGATGCATCGTTGGTTGTAGGAGCTAAAGTAAGCATAATTTGTACCGGCGGGGGCAGAGGGTGCGGTGGTCTGTCCGGTGGTTGGCAGGGTGGGAGGAGGGGGGCGGGGTGGGGCAGTCCTACCACCTGAACTGCTGGCGTCAGGAGCTACAAACAGGCAAAAACCACAACAGTTAAGATGCAGACAGAAAAGAACACCAACAAATTATAAATTCAGGGCTCTAAAGTACAAAACGGTATAACCCTAAGGTAGCCGTAACTCAAGCCTAAGCCAGTGACTACTATACACCATTGCTATGTCTAGAGTTGAGGTTACTTCAGAGTTATGTGTTTGGTACGGGAGAACCTGAGACCTCCAAAGTAGCCAAGTTAACAGTCTGTAGGTTTCTGGACATAGTTTTGAAAATGTGCACATACTTTACGAGCATCCAGATGTTATGTCGTATCTTGAGGCACAAAGTGCAGGGTCTTGTTCAACAGACCAATCACAGCACTATGAAACTCGTGACTGTCAATACATGTGTAGAAAGTTACCGGTTACACAGCACTATGAGACTTGTGACTGTCAATACATGTGTAGAAAGTTACCAGTTACACAGCACTATGAGACTCATGACTGTCAATACATGTGTAGAAAGTTACCAGTTACACAGCACTATGAGACTTGTGACTGTCAATACATGTATAGCAAGTTACCAGTTATACAGCATTATTTGTTCTGTGGACCAGGACCTAGAACTGTAAATGGTGAGTAGTAGTCAGAATAACTGTCTCCATAATCAATTAGGCTACAAAACCTAGCATTCCAGAGTGTTAATTCTGATACTTTGGAGGCCATAGAGAATGAATATGTTCGTGAAAAGGTCTCACTCAACAACAGAAATTATAATGGAAAGTTCATAATGAAAACCAAAGATACGTCTATAGAAACTGTACTACATGTACTATGTACAAATGTCATAACCTTCTCCCTGCTAGATTAATAAAAAATAATCAACCGATAAATTATTTTACTGCATTTAAGGCCATTGATTCTTACACAATAATACAAAGTCATAAACATCATAACTGCAGGTGGGAATGCAATTTCACACTTGTAAATCTTTACAAAGAATTGTGTTTTAAAGTTAAAAAGCCAAATAAATACATAATTGCAAATTTAATATAACGTTACTTTTACCAGATGATATTTAATCCACATTGCTACACATCTATGGTTGATTGTAACAGGAAGAAGGCTGTGTGACTGAAAATGTTACGTGCTGATTCACAGAGAATATATCATACAATATATGGTAGATAATTGTTTTAGTATTCATCAAACACATCTAAATTACAAATAAAGTGAAACAAATTAGTAAAATACACATAAACAGACAATTGACATATTGTTCGTGACATATTCGATTGCTCACATACAACGATAATACAAGTTGTTGCTACAAATCATCGTGAGAGCCCAACTTCAGGATAATGTTGTGGTACTGTAATATTTTCAAATTACACTTTTCAAACAACTATCACTTCCATATTAAAAACTAAATTGACAGCAGACTCACCATTTCTGATTGTGAATCCAATCCAGTACCAACCTAGTCAACTAACTAGACGGAAGCCTGGACGGAACTAACCACTCAGGCTCCGAGAAAACTAACACTATTTCATCTAGTCCTGTGAAACAGTGAGAACCACCCATTAACTTGGCGTGTTCCGCGGGGTGACTGAGACTTACCTGGGGGCATGGCAGACTGGTATTTGGGGGCGGCGGGGGCAGGCTGAGACTTGGCGTTGGCGATCTGCTTCTGGAGGTCTCCCATCAACTCGTCCTTCTCCGTCTTCCGTGCAAAGCAGAAGTCACTGACTCGAGACTGGAACTTGACTAGCAGAGGGGTCAGGTCATTGTAGAACTGAAATATAGTACAGTCATTTTGTTACTGCACTGTTTCCTCCATAAAGCATTCATATAGAAAAATATAAATTTAAAACAAAATAGCAAACATGAAAGAAATGTCCTTTATTTCTAATATAGTACATATATATTATTCCATTTCCCGGTATTGGAAGATCCAATGTAAGACTCGTAGTATTGAATTAAAAGTGGTGCAGTTCAACAAATAAATATTTACAATACCACCCCGTCACCGCATTTAGTCCAAGGGAGGTAATACCCTAAACAGAAGGTAAAAGGAGTACTATAACATGCTGACTGGGGTAGCTCTCCTTTTTAATGTTCTGTCACATGTCTAGTACATGTTTTGTTCTTTAGAATGGAGTGAGCCAGCACAGAGTAAATGTTGGATTGTGTACTGTGCCGTCTGCACCACCTATATCGCTGGTACATGTCCCGGACAGAAAGTACAGACAGAACATTAAAGATGCAATACTACCTTTGTTCCTTCCTCCAAGTTGCCCTTCAGTTCTATGTAGATGTTGTAGCCTGCAGCCAGCTCCTTCAGCTTGGCCTCACGCGCTGCTGCTGACTGGTTGGACGACCTCGCATTACAGAAGTCTGTGTTGGCGTTCTTAATCACCAACAAACAATGTGTTATGTAGCGCTTTGAGCACGCTTTCGAGTATGGATTTGGTGCAATATAAATGCACACATTATCATCTTCATATGTTCTGAAATTCGGTCGACCACTGTTTATCTAAACTTCAGATATGGTAGCTGGTTCCATAGCTATCCACCCAGTAAAGGCATATAAATTAACCAGAAATTTGGTTTCCGTTTACGGTTGGATATTTCTGGGAACCAAACAGACAAAATAAGTACAATAAATGTTCAGATATCCATCCGTATGAGAAATATTGTGAAGATTCATGTCATAAGAAAGCATTAACCCTCTCCATACTGAAGGCAACTAGAGATGCCCTGAAGAACAGTGGATGTGTCTAATCCAGCAGGGAGAGGGTTAAACGGGGTTCTGGTGAAGAGTGACACTGCCGTACCTGTATCCTGCCCAAGATGGACTCTTGCTGGTGCAGACTGTCGGAAACCTGCTGTCGAAGTGGACTGTACACGCGGTCAAGCTCGGATACAGAGATGGACTCCTCGTCCACCAAACCGTCCGCCGCCATCGCAGACATGAAGCTGGACACTGTGACCACACAAACAATATCAGTGAAAGAAATGATTTACAAAACCAGGGTGTAGAAAAGTAACACATTACATATGTATGAAGAACTGGGCCCGTATGTAGTCAGAAAAGATCTATTTAAAATTGACATAAGCAGAAAACAAGTTAGGCAAATTCTTAGTATTTATGAACTTCTTGGAACTTACGAAGTTTAGAAAATACAGGCCCTGGATATCGTTTCTCTCTTAGCCGCTAAGGGACCATAGCACTCTCTTTGCCAATAGCTAATACATTGCTAATAGAGTGCTATGGTCCCTTAGCGGCTAAGAGAGCTTCGAGAAATAATAACCTGGTACATAAAGTATCCTTGCAGTGTAATTATCCTAATTACATAACCCATACTGGAAAATGGTCCTCGCAGCCAAGAACATGCCTGCCAGCTCCGTGGTTCCATTCAACAGATGGATTGTAGCGCTCCAATACATTAACATGGACATGACTCTCATAGCACTATGGAACAGAGGCCTGGTTATCTTTCCACAATGATGTGTTGATTTTGTCATTTTGTTATTTTACGATTGCAAATACATTTGTAACATAAGTGCCCTGGATAGAAATGACAGAAATATAATACAAGCCAGCAGCTCTACAACATACCCATGTCAAAGGTCGCATCCTTGATGGTACTCTCGACGGCTTCCCTCTCGGCCTTGATTGTGTCGACCTCCCCCATCAACTTCCTCAGCTCCTTCACTGCCGCGCTGTTCTGCAACGAGCTGCCGCCACTTCCTGCTGGCAGAGCTGCCTCCAACTCTTGCTGAAAAACAACAACAATTATATTACGGTAATTAAAAAAAATATATATATATAAAACTAAAAAAATATATTAAAAAAATATAATAATAATATTTTTTAAAAAATTTAAAAAAAATATTAAAAAGAATATAAAAAAAAAAAATAATATATTAAAAAAATATATATATAAAAAAATATTAAAAAAAAAATTTAAAAAAAAAATTAAATCCAAAAAAAAATCAATCAATCAATCAATCAATCAATCATACTCATTACCCACTGTATGTGATGAATATTTCAACATTTGATGTTTATAACAGAGAACGCAAATATCTACCACAGTGATTGATCCCTCCCATGACACCGGACAGACAGCCCTTGGCTAACAAAGTCCTTGGCCCCAGCAATTAAAAAATATTACTTTCACCAGCTGACCTCAGTAGAGATCGCTCTACACATCATGGCCACTCACCAGCGGTTTAGACAAGAGGTTGATGGCCTCTCTGTGTTTGTCAAACTTCTCTCTGACAACAGCATCAGCCTGGGTGGCTGTGGACAGGATGGTGCCGTACTTGGTGGCCTCCTCGCGGATGGGTCTGGTGAGGGTGGTGGAGGGTGTCCGCGCCCACTTCTCCTTAAACTGCTCTCGTAGCTGGATGTCCGATTTCTCCTCACTGTCCAAGTCATTCACAGTCTGATCACAACAGTAAAACGTCATAGGTCAGTTACCACTGGCATTCTACAGAAAAATCAGCATTAAAGAAAAAGCCCTGTTTTTATTAGCAGGTATATTCAGATAAGAATTATCTTCCATATTTCACTGTGTATTCACTCAGAAGGGCCTCCTCCTTTCTAGCTGTAATGTCTGTACTTTCTATCCGACGTATGTGCAGTTACACTGTCCGGTGTTGATCCTTGGTAATTTTTTATTTATTTTTGAATTGGGGTTTAAAGTCGCTTTCTAGAATCTTTCACTAATATCACGACTTGTCAGTTTAGGGC
>JAUTBV010098123.1:0-16488 GCA_032361325.1 Lepetodrilus fucensis
CCCCCCCCCCCCCCCCCCCCCCCCCCCCCCCCCCCCCCCCCCCCCCCCCCCCCCCCCCCCCCCCCCCCCCCCCCGATCGTTAAAGACCGTTGTTGATTGAGGACCAGTAATGAGGCTATGCTTTAGTGATGAGCTGGGATTTGGTCGTTATTGCACATTGGAAATAGAACGATCAGGTCGGTGTTTTAACAATTTAGCTGCACGTTAGGCGAGGTGGCCATTTACTGAAGCTGTTACGAAAAAATAATCAAAATTAATTTTTCAAGGATTAATATTTCTTTTGCGATAGTCAAATTAGTAGTCATTTAAGCTTTATTCCTGGAATGTTTAACCATGTATCTGTTGGTGGCAATGAGAGATGCCCTTGTGGTTGGGGTTAATCCAATTGGGAGATCGTTTTAATTATCCTTGAACTTTGTTCACAGTGATGCCATTCACGTATCGGCAAAGAAAAGTACATGCATACACTTGCGAGAATCGGTCTATTTAGTGAATGTGACATGTCGATAGGAAAAAGACATTTCCTACCACAAATTGCATGCAGCCTATTTATGAAGTGGATTGCATAGATAGCCGAGATGAAATAGGAGAGAGAAAAAAAGGAAATAACAGCAACATAGAATCCAGCATCACGCCATCTATTAAGTGCGATCCATTCTATTGTGAAATTACTGAATATTGTTCCCATATATCCGGTGTTTCATGTTGGACGCAACTAAATTTACATTCCCGTCGCCATGCAGAGTTCTCGTGTATCGGCCGAAATCAATAGTCCACTGTGTGTAATGATAATGAAAGAATACACTAAATTACCGCCAGGATGCCTAGTCTAACAAGGTGCTACTTCGCTAATTAGCAGCATGGAATTGTGGGAAGGATAAGCTGTAACCAAAGGAGAGCATTGCAAATTGGTCATACTATTGTCGGGAATTACGTAGTTTCATTGAGTGCGTCGACAGGTAATAAGGTGACATTGTGTGTCGTCTAATTTGGTCAGGTTTCGACCAGGTCACCCTTTCATGAAACTTTCGTATCCACCAAAAGTCCATTGCCCTCTTATATATCGATCTCGCTCATAGCTAAGTATTAGGTATTTTCCATTTCTGCGCCATCTCGTGTACGTAAGTAGTGAGATGAATAGTTGTTACCTGAAGAAATCATTTGATATCTGCGGCAAGATATTCTATCTAGCTAGCACCATCAGCCAATGGAAATCTGGCCTAGTCTCACAAACAGAGAATCTGCACACAAGCTGTGATATGAGTGAAATAATCTTAAAAGCGGTATAAACTCAAATACTAATACAACCATTTCAATTCAAATCCTAAAAACCCTATGTGTAATAAGCACTGTCAATAGTTTTCGGATATCTTTCAACGTGCTATTTGCTTGCGAAATACATGTTTAACCATCTCAATGCTGAAGGCAACTGGAGATGACCTGAAGAGCAGTGCCTCTGTCTAATCAAGCAGGGAGAGGGTTAATGGCAACCTTGTTATCTTATTTCATCGACATGATTCACCTCAAACTCTGTAACCTGTCTAAAGAATACACATTTTCGTTATTGGATGTACATCGTTGAACATACAATTAACTTTCAGCCCTTTGTTAATATGTAATTCCTTTGACTATAATGCGTCAATAATAGCTTATTAATGGAATAGAAAACCTTTAAACTCAAATCAAAGCCTCAGAAGAAATTGATATTATTACTCAATTCAAAGCCTTCAAAGATGGTTATGTTATTATTCTTTAACTCGCAATCAAAGCTTTAGAAAAAAATCAATATGATTACTCAATTATCGTGTTAAGTGAACTGTGTCGATTTCTTTTGAACAACTACATTGTTTCCTCTGACAGGTCCTAATCTGTATCGATACAAATACTGGTAAAAAATAAATAACTATGTTAACTCTTGAACCTGCGGATGCCCTGCGGAAACTCCTCCACGCTTGACTGGAGACAGGTATGTGTGTTTGGCGAAGCAGAACGGGCGAGAGCGGGGCCCCGACACAAGAGTGATGATTCTGTAGCCATTTGTCATCGCTTTTACAGACTTTTTTTACTGCCGAGTAAACTACTCCCTAGATTGAACTCTGCCGTTGAAATTTGTTATGATAGGAGCCCTGTGGATTACCTGTGTACAGGAAACTACAAAAGTCCTGTAATGGCAACTACAAAAGTCCTGTATGGGCAACTACAAAAGTCCACTTAATAAAGCTACACCTGTGGTCCTATCATAAAGGTGTGTGCACACTACAGAACCCGTATGGTTTATAGGAGATGTTTTGTTTGTTAACAAATAAAGATACGATTTTGTGGTAGACTCGTGTGTTGACACAACAAACTTGACCCTTTAATGTCGTAGCAGTTTGTCAATTTCAAGCAGATTTTGAAAGCGATTTTAATTTACTGGTAAATATGGTTGATTTTGGAAGGAATTGGTTGGAATGAGTGAGACTTTCTGTCATAATTGCCCCTGTATTTCAGTGATGTGCTTGTCGCAAATGGGTGAAAGATTCCCTCAGTGATGTGCTTATAATGGGAGGATAACCCTTAGTATATCTGAGATGGTAATGTAATGAATTGTGTAGATGAACCATGATGTGGTCGGAACTCTGGCTAGGAGCACAAGTTTGACCGTCTCTACACATGAGAGGTATGACAACCAGTCCAATTCTGGGCCAGCTCTCCAGATCCAAAGACTGAAAAAAATATAAATTCCAAAGACCCAAAAAGTATGAATTCCAAAGACTATAAAAGTATAAATTCCAAAGACTAAAAGAATAAGTTCCAAAGACTGTAAAAGTGCAAAATACCGTCGTCCATAATGGATACAGGAAGTCATAAAGGAAACAACTACAACTGCAAACATTTTCGCTGAAATGTCAGCAAAAGTATGACGTGTTGGTGGTGACACTTATTGGAAAACAATTACATATTACGTGGATGTTGTTGCCACTTGTTCACCAGTACCACCCAATGCTCACAGGTTTACTACAATGATGAGGGCTGCAGGTTTGCAGGGTTCATTCTGTATACTGACAAGCTATACAGTACATGTGAAATACAACCCTGACCCATTTCCATACCAAACATACACAAAGAAATGCGCGCGCGCACACACACACCACGCAATCATGTATATTCCTGATGTACCAGCACTTTCAAATCCTTCATATATCAGTGAGCAAACTTAAACATTAAAAAATATATTTGACATTAGAATTGCAAGCTAATCTCTGCTAAGAGTATCAAGGGTTAATTAAGCATAAGTGCCTCTACAACCATATATGTCCTATACAGCTTCTTATGTACTTTTTTTGTATTAACCCTCTCCATGCTGAAGGCAACCAGAGATGCCATGAAGAGCAGTGGCTGTGCCTAATCCAGCAGAAAGTGGGTTAATCTGGCTGAGAGAAGATTAGGAAAGTAGTAATGTTACATTACGAAGACTCGCATTGCTAGCTCTAGACCACCTCACTTGACCAACGTTTGGCAAGAAGCAAGTATTATTTTATGCAGAGGGGTGACGTTCGAAAGAAGGAACATACAGAAAGGCTCATTTTACACATGATTATCCTCTTCACGCTCTAGCACGTGCATCTCTGCATAAAATAACACTACAGTCAGCAAAATATTTTGTGATCACTGTAAAAACAGATTTTGTGTTAATGATGCAATTTAATAACAAAATATTTTTTTGGTTAGGGCAAACAAAATAAGAAATTTTTGTTTGTCATTCCATGAGGTATTTACCAAGATAATCTTGTAAATATGGGTGTCACTGCATTTCATGGCAAACTATTGGCGATGTATTTAACCCAGCTGCCATAGCAGCACTAGTACAAGAACCCGTTGCACGACGCTATTGTAGCGCTACAATAGTTGTAACTGGGCTCCTGCCACAATAGAAAGCTTTGACCTTACAATAGTTGTAACCTACAAGAGCTTCGTGCAACGGAACCCAGAACTTTATAATGGAAGTGTTGTACGAGTCATGAGAATGACATACTACTCTTAGAAGGTTTAAACTTTAAGTTGTGGATGAGACATGGAAAAAAGAAAAGAAGATAATTTGATGTCTAGAGCAGATTTACCTACATTACGTGTGAATCTGTTTTGCGAAATGGAACAGGTACACGTGGGAAGTCTATAATTGGTTCCAGGTGGCTTATGGGAGCTTTTGAGGAATATATATCCCAGGTTTTTCGAATATAACTTACTCAGTGATAACCATGGCAACCTTTCAAAATTGCTTGCATTGGCTGCTGACTTTCGATACCCAAGTTTCCAGATAACATGTTTTAATGATATTTCCATTAAAAGAATGTTTTAAAGAAAAAAGGCAATTCTCATTTGATCACGTTTCACATCAATGGTATTATTTGTTTATTCGTTTAACAGCTTTAAGAGTTTATTAAACTGAACTATCTGATCTTCCTATTCTTGTGTATACATGTATATTTGAGATGCGTCTATAGAGTGATAGTTGTTTTAACCCTCTCCCTGGTGGATTAGGCACAGGCACTGCTCTTTCAGCATGGAGAGTTAAAAACTTTCTCCAACATGGTTAAATTGATGGCAATTTGCCCAGGGTAACTGAAGGATATTGGTAAACGAGCTAATGTTTATTTGTAAGTGAAGGATACTTTACATATATGTTTTGCCACACAAGTATACAGTAATTAATCACAACTTCCTGATTTATAAATATCTGAAGTGAATGACATTTGTAATGTTACCTGTATATACTGTTAAAGTGTTCCATGCTGCCATACTTAATTTTATTTATTTATTGTATATTTTTTAATTGGAATTTAGAGTCACTTTCAAGATTCTTTCATTTATATGTCAGGAGAATACAGGCAACATCCGTAGCACTGAATGTTGCAGTAAACCTGCGAGAACCAGCTGGTACTGACTGACCAATGATTAATTAAAGTGCTCTGAAGTCCATGCCGTCGCAAATGGGTGAAAGATTCCCGCAGTGACGTTAAACTCCATATTCACTCACTGAGTTTACAGATAAATAATTGCACTACATCCTTCTTTACTGTAATAACTATATCAAACTTATTATACTTTCTGTAGCATTTATCAACAACTTTATTAATTTTGAACACACATATAGTAAACTAATTAATTGCTTTATTGTCGCAAATGGATGAAAGATTCCTGCAGCGACGTTAAATTCCATATTCACTCACTCACTCACTCACAATTCTGTAGCATTTGTGTAGTGGCGTGTATATATACACATTTAGGCGGTATCTATAAACCACCATAAGCTACGGACATAAACCTTTCCTAAACTGTAGGTATTATGACTAGGAAGGGAGTACCTGGATATGGCCCATGGGCCATGTTATCTAGGACGATAAAACAATAGCCTTTAACAATGGCTACACCCTCTTGACCTGAAACCTGACTGACCTTGTATTACTATGTCCTGAAGTCGGGGTGTGTCAGACTTTTCTTAAGAAAGTCTGATTGGTCATGGTTATGGTTTTATACTCTTCAGATGATGGTACTGCAATAACATCTTCAGAATACAGAAGCATTCAGAGATGTTCTAATCATAATGTATCACCTTTGAATCATTTTCAGTTTCTATGCCTTGGAGGCAGATCTTTCTATCAATAAAGTACGGATGCGTAAAATGTGTCTGGAGCCTAATTATACGACCCAATTTTTCGGTAAGTCATTGCTCTGCAACGGTAAGAGGCGTTGATTGACGGTGTTGATTGAGGGCCGAGTTTCTGGAACTGTCGAAGATGATCTTCTGAATGACTGCGATCTGTCTTCAGACAGAAGGTGGTGTGAGTGTCTTGATCACACTAAAGGCGTGCTCGTGTGACGTCGTGTGACAACCATTCATATCGTTTGTGATTTATGTTTAATTCCTTCTCACTTTTTGTCAGGGGTAGGTGTTTGTTGTATTAACACGTATATCTAGGCCGGGAGGGAAATAGAATTATGATTGTGACACTTTGTTTATCATCGCTTGTTTTTGGATACTAGTATTATACATACAACAACTGCTTGTTCAGTTATTTCCCAATAATTCTGTAGGTATTCTTGTCGTGTGTGGGTGAAAGATTCCTGGTGCGAAGTAAAATAATAACTCACTCACCCACTCCACAGTTATTCCCACGCTTTTCACACATCAATGCCAGTAATATGACCATAATTCCTAAATTATTCCCTAAATTGTTTGCAAAAAATCCCTCTGCAGTTGGTTAATCTCCAATATTTCTCCAGTTATTCCCAAAGATTTCCAAGTTAGGCCCAAA
Organism: Lepetodrilus fucensis; assembly: GCA_032361325.1. Taxonomy (NCBI): domain Eukaryota; kingdom Metazoa; phylum Mollusca; class Gastropoda; order Lepetellida; family Lepetodrilidae; genus Lepetodrilus; species Lepetodrilus fucensis. The sequence goes on from JAUTBV010098123.1 coordinate 6,297, forward strand.
TCAATTGCCAGTTTATAACCCAATCATTCCCTAGTTATTTTCCAATAATTCCCAAGTTATTCTCCAATCATCCTATAATTATTTTCCAATCCTAGTTCACCAGTTCTTCTCAATAATTCCCAAGTTATTCCCCAATAACTCTCAAATAATGCCGAAGTTATTCTCCAACAATTCCTCAATAATTTCACATTATTCCCCAGACCACGTCCTCAAATCTAGAAATGTACTTCTACCGTCTACTAGAATTCCTCCATACTTTTGATAGATGGTTTAGATGAACCGTACTAATGGGTTTGCATTAAGCTCTACGACACCTCGGCCATGTGAGCAAGTCATTTTCTGTGATTTTTCCCTACTTTCCCTAAGTGGAACTAGTTGCTGGCAGGACTATTTCTTATCTTTGCCATGTCGGATTGTCAATGCATATTGACAGTGCAATATGTTTGGTGGTACATGTGTTGTTGTGTATATTGGATGTTTCTTGTAGTTGGTGTCAGAAGCACTTGTCTTCTCATGGTACTGCTAGAGAATTGTCTGTTATAGATTATGTTTACTTGTAAAACTAGGATTTCTTTTACTCGTCTCTTGTAAATTATGGATTGAAATGATGACATGATACTAAATAGAACATATGTTATAAGTTGTGTATGTGTGAAAGATCCCTCCTGCAACGTTGAATAACTAATCACTTACTCACCGTTATGTAATTTGTAAGGAACTTTGACAAGGATAAAATATGTAAAATTAAGAAATGAGTAGCTAAACAACCCCGAAAGAACAGTAACGTGGCAAATGCCGATTGTTTGACTGTAAATAAGCATAGGGAACGCGGCTTTCTTGCGCCCGATTACGGAGTTTGTGCAAGAAGGGCTGTGCACATTTGTCGAGTGGCGCGTATCAACAGACCCTGTTTGTCCAGCATACATATGATCTCTATGGAAGACCTGTGGTAATATTTATATGACTGTGCGGAGTGACAAGAGGCTTCGAGGGGGAACTCCGAACGCTTAGCGTGCGAATTACGACAGAATTGACCACAAATTGCGGACAAATAAAAAACGTTCTTGACTCAAATCAAGACCTGTTGACTCGAGTCACGCTTGATGCTTGACTCATTCGTGGCGTGTCAATAGCCGAGTCAATATGTCTTGATATTTTTTAGATTAGAACTGTAATGTTTATTGGAGTGTGTGTTGACTCGGGTTATACGTAGACGGTTCGGAGAATCGTCGGTAAACATTGAGAATCACGTAAGATGATGAATCGCGGCACGACTCGGCTGAATACTGTCCAAGCAAATGATTGTAATTAATACATAAAGTATCCTGTCATTCAATGTTAGCCAACGTTTTACTACTCCTATTCCTTAAGTTCACGTTGCGTGAAATTTGTGTATTGGGTTCGCAATTCGTATTGGTTTTACGACTCGGCGAAACCTATCTCTTAAGTTCGTGTTGCACAGAATCTATGTCTTGGGCTTGTATTACGAGACGATATCCCTTTTTCGACCTACTTTGAGAACTCGACGTGACGAGGTTCAACTTCTAGAGGATGATCCCAGGGATGGATGTCGGGACATGTGTGATGCATCGTCCTCGGTGTTACCGTGTAACGACGCCGTGTATCTTGTCATCGATACCCAGTGGATGTGTGTGACCCGGAATACTGCCGAGATCTGGCGGACTAACTAAACTCTTCCTAGGGGATTGACATTCGTATCTGGTTTCAAATAGTCTTTTAAAGGGTCGAGGCTTTTGCGACTGGCTCAGTTTAACTTTGTCACGATTTCAATCAGAATCGGAGCCACAGACCCAAGATACGTTCATGGTAATCTTCCCAATATAGCAGGAATTTGAATTTAAATCTCTTTCTTGAAATGTGTTGCAGGTGATAGGGGGTTGGGGGAGATGGTTTGCATAGTGGTATTATGGATGGTTCTCGGTGTTACTAGAATTTTTTTTATGAGATATGATGTACATTTTTTTTAGCATGTTTTCTGTGTTGAACTGTTATTCAGTATACTAATAATAATCATAATAATACGGTAATAATATACAGCATTTTATATAACACCTTGTATAGTATTGTTAAAAAATAACCCGAAGGCAATTAAAATGTTTGCATCGAACCATTATAGCAGCTTAACACAATTATAGTTTGAAACTACTTTTGAAGATTGTACCTACTGAATGTTTTTCAGTGGAATAAAATATATACTTTGTACTTGCAGCTATAAACATTACGATAAATTGGTAGAATTCTAGTTTGAAACTTACTTTTGACTGGAATAAAATATATACTTTGTGCTTGCAGCTAAACATTATGGCAGCTGAACAGAATTCTAGTTTGAAACTACCATACTTTTGAGGATTTTCACGCTAAATGCCTTCGTCTGCATTTTCAAAGATTTTAAGCAAGATCACACATTCTTTCGAAGCAACTTTTAAAAAAGGATTTGACAGCAATCGTTTAATGACCCAGCACATCGACAGAGCATCCGACCTAAGAAGTGATGGAAGTCTTTCTTGTTGAGAAGTGAATTTCCAACTTTTGCGAAAGTCAAAACAGATGAGCAGCGCTGTGTGTTTCAGCTACATCAAGACACGAAAGAGAACGTATTGGCAGGTAGCAGGCTTGCAAGTTTAGAATGTGAGAGAAAGTCCGTAAATTATGTTTACAGAAAATGATTGAAGGATACATAGGTAGACAAAACATAGGCCGGAGAGCTGGAGCTCTCTTTCTATTGTTCATATTGTTCATAGGAAAGGGGGATAATTATCTTCAGAACGGTACATTAAAAATAAATTGGGATTTATATCCACTTTCAAGATTATTTAACTTATATCACAACTTGTAAGTTTAGACAGGAGAAAACCTGCAACATCCGTAGCACTGAATGTTGCAGTAAACCTGCAAGCACTGGCTGGTTCCAGTGTTCGAAATTACCGCTGAATAATGATACAAATAACAAATGTTTACAAAAAACATGAATTTCTACTAGACCTTAGGATACCTTTAGCATTGGAAGAATTGGCCGGGCTAGCAGTAATTTCGAACACTGACTAGTACTCACAGAACAAATATGATAACTGCATTGCCACGTTACAGTCGGCGCATCCTACCTACTACCAATAATGAGGACAGTACATTGAAATATTCTCCTATCCATGTTTTGTCTACCTTTGGATTCATGCCTGTAAACACAAGTTTATGGAAATTCTCTGGCATTCTGGCCTTGAGTCTCTGCTGGGATAACTATTGGTAATGCATTTCTGTGGTTGAGACGCCGTGTGGCAGATAGGTTAATGATCGTTCAGACCTGCTGTTTGTCATCCGGCTGATTACACTTTTATAGGAATGACCCTTGGAGCCGTGGAACCCATGCTGGGAGTACGGAGTGCAATGCATTACTTTTTTTTGCTGTTAAAGATGTAACCTTGGGGGAATATGGATGCCGCAGGCTGGGCGTAGATATAATGTGATGCACCATATTTGAATTAAAATTATATTATTAATTATCTTTTGCTGTTAAAGAAGAAACCTTGGTGAATATGGATGTCGCAGGTTGATGTAGATAAATGTGATGTACTTGGAGCCATGCAAATGTATTTGAAGTGAGACAGTATTCTTTAAAAATTGTTTTTGCTTTTGTAAAGAAATAACGGTGAATGCGGAAAATATGGATGTCACAGGCTGGTTGTAGATATAATCAGATGTGCTTGGAGTCATGTAACCCATATTTGAATTAAAGTGATATTCTTTTATTTTAATTTTATTCTTTTGCTTTTAAAGACGTAACTTTTGTGAATACAGATGTCTCAAGCTGGTCATAAATATATCTGATGCTCCTTTTTGGTATATTTTTTGCTTTTAAAAACATAACCTTTGTGAATACGGATGTCGCAGGCGGGTCGTAGATATCTCTGATTATCTTGGAGCTGTGTAACTATTTGTAGTGAGGTGATTTATTTTTTTATTTTATTTTTTTTACATTTCTGTTTTTACTTTTAAAGACGTAACCTTGGTGAATACAGATGTGGCAGGTCGGTCGTAGATATCTCTGACATGCTGTTCATCATGCGGCTGAGTTCACCGCTGTGGCAGGAACGGAGAGTTCCATCAGATCTGTCTGACTGGCATTCCGCAATCTGATGACACTTGGCTCTGGAGGGGAGGCTTGTTCTTGTGAGGGAGAGATAGTGCCTGTCTGAGTGACGAACATCTGGCACATATAGAAAGAGAAATAATGCATCAACATTTTTTAAATGATTGCCAATGAACGTGTCACTTTGCCGGCAGTGGGTGTGGAAGCAAAGGGTGTTGGAAGCAGTGAATGTAGAAGCAAAGGGTGTGGAAGCAGTGGGTGTGGAAGCAATGGGTGTGGAAGCAATTGGTGTTGGAAGCAATTGGTGTTGGAAGCAGTGAGCATGGAAGCAATGGGCGTGGAAGCAATTGGTGTTGGAAGCAATGGGTGTGGAAGCAGTGAGCATGGAAGCAATGGGTGTGGAAGCAGTGAGCATGGAAGCAATGGGTGTGGAAGCAATGGGTGTGGAAGCAGTGAGCATGGAAGCAATGGGTGTGGAAGCAATTGGTGTTGGAAGCAGTGAATGTGGAAACGCAGTGGTACATTGTCAGACTTCGAATCAAAGCTAAAAGTCCCAATTTCGAATACATTTCTGGTAGACCAGTCGCCATGCCCTAAGATTATGAAACTTTTTGAGGACGATTTCAATGCTGAAGCTCAACTTTTATATGGGGATTTGTGAACAATACTTTGACTTTGAGCATGAAATCATACACAAGAAGGTTTTGTAATCTTGGTAGCTGGTGTCAGTGTTTTCTGATGATGGAAGTTTGCTTTTCCAATATCGTCATGATAGGGTGAACTCTCTGCACTTTCTATACAGTTAGCATTTATACAGTTAGCATTTTTGTTTATGTGGTTGTCGCATATGCGTAAACTATTCCCGCTGTGATGTCGTACCTCGTTCTCGCCCAAATACTCCTATTTCAAATATCCCCCTAGATCAGTTGAGCAAGTCTATATTTCTGAAGAACAGAAGGTAGAGCATTTCAGTGGCTCCTTTCATTTACATATAATACAAATCAATATAATTCGTATTTATAGTATTTACTTTCACTGTTTGAGTATGAATAATCTACTTAATGTGGCAATTCAGCAGCTCTTTTAATATAACTATAATACAATCGATATAATTAATATTTAAATTATTTACTTTCACCCTCTGAGACTATGAATAGTAGAGCACTAATTTAATCGGTTCAATCTCTTGTAGCTCTGATAGGATGCACAGTGCACTGTTCTAGTGCAATTAAGATCTTTAGTGCATCAGTACTAATTGTCCTCTGCAATGCAGTGCCACAGGTGTTGTGGGTTTTAATCTGCTCGAAGCTGACAAGCTGTATGAGAGAAATACTTTTTAAAAGCAGTGGTCTATAAAGCCTAATTTAAACAACAACCAAGAAAACCCAATCGAACAAGCAAAAACGACAACCATGTATCACAAAAGGAAGCCTGTTCAATCTTCTTGCAGTTGAATCCAACCGAAGAATTTTCTTTAAACAAAATGTATTTGAAAACTTCCGGGATTCAACAGAAGATGCTCCAATATAGGTGAACTATCTGATATTGAGAGTATGTTGTGTTACGGCCAGTGAAGAAAAATTAATCCATTATTAATTCTAATTCATGTTTGTACATAATAGCCAGATAATACATTCATCTAGTTTGAAATTGCCTCAGGGATATCTGTGTCATATGATATCTGCAGTATCATAGTGCAGGCTTTATAGTGAGCTCCTGGGTTCCTGTGAGCTGTAGGCTACTCCCCAGGGAGTTGAGAAGGTGAAATAAGTGCACATTGATCTATTGACTGGGGTAATAATGTAGTGCCATGAGCAAGCTTTCAAGCAATATATGAATGTGCACATTTTTGTTTTTGTTATTGTAAGCTGTATAACATTATGTGTAATATTCTAGTCGTATCAGCATTTGTCGGCTTTAGTGAGCTCACAGGTTCTTTTAAGCTGTATGTACTACCAGAAGCACAAACTTCTGTCAGCTTTTTCACACAGGCTGGTGTAGTTTTACAAGACGGAACTGCTTGCTTGTCTCTTAGAGGAGGAATTGATGTCATGAGTTAAGACCACCAGCAACTAGAGATCATCCATCACATTGGGGAATTTACGTAAAACGTTGTGGACTCTTTTGATGCATCATAGGTTTTTAGTACATAACAAATTAGATGATTGCTTTTGAATGTTGCTCATGTTGCTTGTGTTTCACATGTTACTATCGTCGCAAATGAGTGATAGATTCCCGCAGCGATGTTAAATTCCATATTCACTTCACTTCACATGTTACTAGTTTCAGTTACTGATATCAGAAGAGTTACTAGTTTCAATTATAAGGGGTTACTAGGTTCAGTGTCGTCATCTATGGGTGAAATATTCCTGCTGCGATGTAACACATTAATTCATTCATTCATTCATACTAGGTTCAGTTACTGATGTCACAGGAGTTACTAGATTCAGTTACTGTTGCTACTGTTACTGGCTTCAATTACTGATATTTCAGGTGTTACTTGTTTCAGTAACTGGTGTCACTGCCTGGTGTCACTTTCTGGTGTCACTTTCTGGTGTGTCACTTTCTGGTGGTACTAGTTTCAGTTACTTCTGTTGCTAGTTTCCGGTCCTGGTGTTGTAGATGTTACTACTGTAATTTCAGTTATTATTGTTACCCATGTGAAGTTATATTAAATGGAAGCACAAAAACAGAATGCCCAGCTGTGTGTACTAGAGATGGAAACACAGGTTATTAGGGGCATGGGTTATCATGGGTTATGCTATCTTCAGGTCTCCCACTGTTGATGTCACTCACTCACTCCCGTAATTTCAGTTATTATTGTTACTCATGTGAAGTTAAATGGAAGCACAAAAACTGAATTCGTAGCTGGTGTATGCTGTATAAGGGGCATAGGTTATTAGGGGCATGGGTTATTAGGGACTTAGGTTATGCTATCTTCATGTCCCTAGGTCTCCCACTGTTGGTCGCTGAGTGATAGGGGCGCTAACTGCAATGTGTGTTAATCTACAGAAAGATAGCACCTGTTGTCATGATGTTTGTTCTGAGGCATGGACTGTAAATCTACCTACTTATCACAGGCTCCTCACCCAATTCAACCATACCGCAAATGAGATAATTGAAATCCTATGTTCTAAATGACATGTCTACAACCCCTGGATGTGTACGTGTTTACAACTTTGGATATTTCAATGTATTAAGCTTGTTGAGACTTTCGACCCTGTTTTCAATTGGACTTGGATTTTTTTTAAGACAAGATATGACAGGTTGAACGATTTTCGATAGGTTTTACTGCAACAGAAGCGAATCTGTGATAGGGACGACATAAAATCTATATGCTATTCCTTTTGTGTGTCTTGTGGCCCTGTGATAAATTGATCCTGTTTTGTCCGGACATCAGACTTGCGATAGGGCATCCACTTATGAATTGATAACAGCGATACTAACTAGCATAAACACCCGATCTATTCTTTGTCGTGTTGATTGTACAATCACTTTATAGGTTTTCACAGACACTGGAACACATGACAATCTGGGAAACATGGCAATCAGATGACCAGGAGGATTCTCGAGAGGGGGGTCTCCCCCCCAGGGTGGAGATTGTAGTGTTGACACAGCAAGGACGGGCAAAGAAGAGGGGGTGATAAGACAATTCGGGAATGTTTGCGCTCAGTAATAAACCCCTGCATCGATTCATATTCGTCCATGGAACGTTGCTGGTTGACTTTACTTTGCGGGTGTCTGTCATAGGATATAGTCACCCTCCCTAGGGGCCATGGCAAAGGAAATTATTATTAGATTTGGGGGTTTACCTCGATAATGCGGTAAAGACTGGCTGTGTTGTCACAGAGACGGGTGGAGGAGTGGCGGTTTGGGGGTGGTGGGGGGTTGGGGGAGAGGGGGTCAATACATGCCACATCACACTGACATTACCCTGAAGAGATTCCTCTGTGTTGTTTACACTGATAAAAAGAAAGTTCATACTACGACTACAGTCAATGTAATTACATTAAGGAAAACATGTCCTGTGTGTAAACCAATATAGAAGAAGGGTTATGCACTGTGGATGGTAAAAGTAAGTAGGGGATTTTTTTCTTATACAAGTCAATACTGTGGATGGTAGTCAATTTACTTGTTAATTCAAGACTGTTTTATGTATTCCCAGGATGATTGAAAAAATGGATATTGGTATGAAAACTTGTGATATATTTCTTTTTTTTTTTGGCAACAACACTAAACTCCATATTAATTCAGGATGCTAGCGACTTTACATTATGACTTGAATTTAATGTTCAAAATTATTAGTCTTTCACCAAATTACATTTAATTGCTGAGGTATGCATAGGTGTCTGGTTGTAATTATTGCATTAGGAAGACACAAGTAATGTCTGAACTCACTTGAACATAATTTCCAACATGTTAAGCTTACTGAATTGTCAATAATAATATTTGTTCCTTGATATTCACCAGCTATCCTAACTGTAGTAAAATATTAGTTGTCATGTGTGAGTGAAAGATTACCGCTGTGACATAAAACAATAATTCACTCACTTACTTTGACATTCACATGTCCATATTCATCATATAGACAGCGTTGACATTTTTGTTTACCAACATATCTTTATGCCAACATATCCTACAGTCAGTACTCGCATGTCACAACATTCACGTAATTTGACCCGGATAAGACAATTTATGAGCCGGTACTGTAATATATGTAAAACAAACATAAGAAGAATTTCCCTCGGGAGAAGCCAAGAATTTGTCTATGGTGTAAAAGGTTGGGTCTGTTGTGCCAGTACTTCAGATCCCCATGACTACGCGACTACATGAACCCATGTGTATGATTTGCAGCCTGTTCCGGTATGTTACAAGCAAGGGGCACAACAATACTCTGGAAGTAGTTCTTGCACTGCCATGCCATCTGGGATACAACGCCACACACACACGCAAGCACATAACTTAAAAAAGCAATCCCTTTAAACAAGTCTTATGTTGATTTTTTTTTCTAATGAGTGCTGTCAACAGTACGCATATTATTGGTGAGATTTTGTCTGCAGTGTGCCGATGGATAGAACAGAGTTTTGCAATGAAGACCTAGCTCAGTGTCAAAACTGATTCATTTTTATGCAGGGAACAACACTATTGGATTGCAGGCGGTATAACAGAATATTTGTGTTGGAATTTAGCATGGGAAATCTTTCATTAAATTTAATGTTTTTACAATTGGATAATCATGATAACTTTCATGTAAATGTCTAAAATGTTGGTGTAATAAATATGACAAGATGTTGTACATGAAGATTGTGTTTTCAGTATGGCCATATGCTGATGAAATGTTTCAAATAGTAGCCAAATGACATTGTGTTGGATATATACAATTATACTAAACTTCAAATGAGATTTGTTAATTGCCAATTAGCATTAGTTTTCTAATTTTGCTCAATGTTTTAACATAATCATTGAATAAAATGTTACTCCAATGTATCAAGTGTCGATGCTATGCATCACATTTCCACCAATCTAGAATTTATGTCATTGTGTCAAAGTTTGCCTTTTGTACTTCATTTGGCTTATTATTGGTGTATACAAGCCAAGCATTGCCGTCTGTGGTGTTGTTTTACTTTGAGCTATGTTTAGTTGGCATCTAGAGCATTCTTGATGTTATATATATATATATAATTCCTATTGATATGGTAATGGTTCTGCTCTTGGACTGGTGTTATGTCTGACTTTTCAGCTACATTCTCTGTACCGCTGTCTTCATTTGGTGATTCATGTCTGCGTTTCAGGACATGGTCGTAATTATAGTCATGGCCTAAATTGAGGTTTATGTCAGCATTTGCTATATATAGTAAAATACCTTGATTTAGGCATTGAATACAGTACAACCCTTTTGAGAAACACAGATCAGCTGCTTGTTTTGTAGCATGTTTATTCAGTAACATAGATCGAGGTTTACGTCATTTCCTGATGTAGTAAGAGCAAGGTATAACTCTGATTCAGGCCCAGAGCAAGGTATAACTCTGATTCAGGCCCAGAGCAAGGTATAACTCTGATTCAGGCCCAGAGCAAGGTATAACTCTG
>JAUTBV010098134.1:0-16485 GCA_032361325.1 Lepetodrilus fucensis
AAGCGAAAGCGTGGGGAATATAGGCAGTATGATGAAACTCTGCGGGCGAAAATAGCTGTGTATGCTATTGATAATGGGGTAATGAAGGCTGTAAGGCATTTCTCCAGCGAGCTCCATTTCAAAATGTCGGAATCAAGCGTTAGAACCATGAAATCCGCTTTCTTGAAACAGCAGTCGATTACAGGGGAAGCTCCTAGGAAACTGGTTAAGGCTCATAGGGGTAGATTGACCAAGTTGGGCGAGTCAGAGGACGATGTCAAAGCATGGATTGTTAAGACACGGCTGGCTGGGGGTGCTATTAATGTTAAGACAGTACATGCTGCAGCAGAGAGAATTCTGCGAAAACGACACAGGTCGTCGTTGAAAGAATTCGGCGGTACAGTAGAATTGACAGAGGCATGGGCTAAGTCATTGCTAAAACGTATGGGGTTTGTTAGGCGTAAGGGGACTAAGATACTAGTAGTTAGATAGATAGTTAGTCAAGTGCTTTTTATTTAGTATTTATGGCTGCAATTCGGAGCTACAGCTGCAAAGTACATCCACTTAACATTCATAGAATCATGTTTGTACCTCAAAATATCTACACAGCCAGATATGATTCCACAATCCCTCGATAATGAAATTGTTCTTAAATCTCCAGTATAACCTGAATAGGCTCATTTCCTTTCGCCTACACGGGGACATAACTCCAGGTAGTGCGACTCGGAGTAAAGGGCAACACCTATATAAGTTTGTCGTGTTTTGTTTTCATTTAGTGATCTGCCTCCATTACTAGTTACGGTCATCTAATGCAATGACTATTAATATATTGATAGCCAGTGAGGAAGAGGTACAGTAGAGATGGAGGTACAAAGCACTTGTGTAGTCAAATCAAATGCATATTCAGGTAAAACCGACAGGTCAACAACATAGGATTTTATGCCTTTAATCTCATATTTTCTTTCACGCTTTCATTTACGTTATAACATTTTCCTTTCGTTTCTGACATTGTCCACTAAGAGTACATTATGACACATACTCTATAATTCTCCTCTGAATTGACACTTTAAAATGTACATACAAAATGTTCTTTTATCCTGGATAGTATTACAATTCTATTGCAATTGTCTGCTCATCCTGGTTCTAACCAATAGCAAACCTTCTCCACATCACAACAAGGAAAGGAGTGTATGACACACGAAATAATTACCACATTCACAATTCGCTAAGCGCGTGTCCTTTGTTTATTGCATGTATGTAAAAATATACAATACGTTATGACATTAGCTTACTCAACACCCACACAATCACATTCAATGGTAATACTACACTCCCTCTGCTGTAGAGATGGACTACAATTAATTCCTAAATGGATGATGTCGTTGATGTAAATAATAATAATCTACTATAGGTACGGTAATTTGTGGAATAAAAGAATTTCGTCTTACATTAATTGTTCGAGAACGTTGCTATTTAACGTTGATTATTAGTTAGCTTACACAATAGGGGGCAGCTACAGACCACACTTGATAGATGTTATAAATACTGCCCTCAGCTGGATTTAAGTAAGTATTATACTTGTCTAATTAACATCATGTGGCTTGTATATGTTCTTGTTGTGTTCATATCCATTGGGGATGTCAGTTGTCAGTTTCCTGGATGTAAGTATTTGATTGTCATATACTAGTATATAGTATGTAGTGCATTCTCACACAGGACTTTGAATACTTATAGTAACATAATTTTAGTATTATACTATCTATCTATATAGTATGAGTAAAGGAATGCAAAAAGGTTATACGCTAGCGTTACAAAAATGGCCATCGCGACGTTTCACGACGCCTTCCTAAAGTTAGGAGCTCATAAAGTTATGACCCAGTTTATTACCTCCTAAGTTAGATGCCGATTTAAGAAAGGGATATGACTTGTGACATGGTCGTGAAGCACTTTAGGAGGTGATAACTCGGGTTACGAGTTCCTAACTATTTAGGACACCGTCGTGAAACGGGGACCAGTGGAGTTTACCTTGGGCACAAACCAAACTGCATTCGGTAGTTCATACACTAAATATCATTCGCGCTAAACTGTGTGCATGCATGAACTTACCAGTTTTATAGAAACGACACAAATATGCCTTCCGATGCATTTTCCAAAAACTGTCAGTGACCATAAGTAACCTATATCCGGTATCACAATGAGTATAATGTTGTATCTGCCATTTACCATTCCCAAATTAGCGAAGCGATGCTTTGAACATGATTAGAAACTGCTTTTGTGCGACGCTATGGTAAGAAAATAGTGTGCATGCATACATTCTACAATAAACATTGACTTATATTCTATGCTGAAGATCAGCCTCCCAATCATTGGGTGTTGCCATTTTGGAAAGTTTAAACTGAAAACTGCTATTTCTAGTCTTGTTTGACTGCAACATAATCGCAAGAAAAATGTCACATTCCATTATTATCTATGGTTAAAATGATTAACAAGGAATACTATTTTACAGGTCTGAGTATATGAATACCAGAAATTATAACTAATTTTAAAACGTACTCGCCCAAATAGTGATACAAATAACAAATGTTATGAATGTCTATTCGCCTGTAGGATACCTTTAGCACTGGGAGAAATGGCTCGGGCGAGTGTTAATTGCGAACCCTGGAATATATATTCAATATTTGCCTTTTAATTATACCATGCAGAATGCCTCAAGTAACGAGTTGAATTATATTTGGTTGTACCATAGTCTCTTTTTATTGTCATTAATCATTTATACATATTTTGCAACCGAATCTCATTTTCTTTTCCAGAAAGGGAATTGGCAAGATAACTTCCATGAATCATTTGAAGAGACTCCCCTGTCGGTAGCCATCGTCACGTACATCAGTTACGGGATCCTCGTGGTGATCGGCCATATCCGCGACTTCTTGAGATATTATGGCATCGAAAAGATCAAATGTCTTGTAGAGCCAGTAATGCCGGTAAGGTGTTGTGCAATATTAGCTGTTTTTATATTCAGGCGTGGACAATTTGCGCAAATTTGCGCAAATCTGCTGATTTATTTGTCCAGCGGTTGATTTATTTTTCTGAAAGTTGGATGTGGCTCCATTTATGGAGCTTGCAGTCCACTGGCTTGTTTTCTATTGAAATAAAAATTGTCTGTTGCAACGCATGTACATGTATTATTACATAGGCTTTCTATTTTAATATATTGTATAATAATTATTAAACATGTTGCTTATATGGGTGAACTATTGTCACAGCAATGGTAAGCAATAAATCAATCGATCAATTATTTAGATTCATGCATTGACGGTTTAACAAAATCAATCAATTCCAGTGGAATGAAATATAGTAATGCTATCATAATTTGTTTGCAGTCTCAAATTTACATAATTATGTTATTAACCCTCTCCCTGGATTAGGCACAGGCACGACTCTTTGGGACATCTCCGGTTGCCTTCAGCAGGGAGAGGGTTAATGCAGTATTCTCTTTTTGTTTCTCACAAATTATTCCAGATTATGCTTCCAACAGACTAAAATAGAATAGAGCGTTACTGCATTGATACCAATAATGAACTTCCAACCTCTGTCCTCCAAAGGCGTTTGTGACTGTAATTTATTTTTATGTTATTCCAGGGCTTCGTGCCATTGTTTGCCAGCTGGGAGAATTTCTACAAGCGGAACTTGTACCGGCGGATCCTGGATTGCATGGATCGTCCAATCGGAAGTGTGGCGGGTGCAGAGATTGAGATGCTAGAGAGGAGGACACTGGACTATGGGTGGCATTTCGAGTAAGTGCCTTAACCTATTAAAAATCCCTAATTTTTCCATCTACTTTCAATCTTGCTGATACCGTACTACTTTGTAGATGAAAGTATGATTTATTCAGGTCTTTTGCCTCTTACTTTTGCTACTTTGCCACCTACTTCAGATTCTACTGAAACCACTGGCTATGTGACGACATGTCAGTCAATGTGTGCCATGTGATGACATGTCAGTCAATGTGCTATGTGACGACATGTCAGTCAATGTGCGCCATGTGATGACATGTCAGTCAATGTGTGCCATGTGACATTGCAGGATGACTGGCACCAGGAAGATGATCATGAACTTCGGCTCATACAACTACCTGGGGTTTGCAGAGAACACCGGACCCTGCGCCGACGCCGTGGAGATCACCACTAAGACAGAGGGCTTTGGGGTGTGCGCCACTCGTCAGGAACTAGGTCAGTGGGTATCGCCATTTTCTTCCTTTCCGTGTCGAGTGTAGGGGATTGTAGATTGAGCAATTGACAGATTGAAGGTGACTGACAGACAAGATCTAACCGGGTTTTGTTCTTGTTGTTATTTTCCATTCCTGTCAAGTCTCAAATGTATATCAATGTTGACATTTCCCTGTCTGTCTGTGTATAACGTAAGTCGATGTAGATTTGTAATGCAAACAAGCATGTATAGATCAAAGACAATGAACAGGATTAGGCCTTGTGATTGCGAAACCCTTTTTTAAGTATAGATTGACATGCAAGCTCAAATGTTATATGTGGATTTGTGAACAAAACCTTGAGTTAAGTATGAGTTTGTACTCAAAATGTTTTCATTATAATATCTCAGGGTGCTATTGTATTCTCGGAAATATTCGTCAGCAATGGGTGAAAAGATTCCCGCAACGACGTTAAACTCCATATTCACTCACTGTGGAAATGTGTATGAAATAATTATTTTATCTTATGTTGTGTACTGATCATTTGTTTAGAAGTAAATACTTTTCTTTTGTTAATTCATATTAAAATATGTACGTTTTTATTACTGGCGTGTTTGGATGAAATATTCCGGATTTTCTTATAGTGAGATATTCCCACTACGACGTAAAGCTTTAATTCAATCATATTTCTTATAGCCTGTCACAGCTGTCCACTAGTATCATGTTACTATCCTCTAGTGTATCTGTATGCCTGCTTCTATTAATATGATCCCGCAGCAACGTTAAACTCCATCAGCACTCACTTCTATGTGTGAATGTTTTGTTTTGCCAGGGTTCTACAACATTCACCAAGAGTTAGACGAGTTGGTCTCGGAGTTTCTAGGAGTTGAGGCAGCTGTGACCTTCCCAATGGGCTTTGCTACAAACTCCATGAACATGCCGTGTCTCGTCAGCAAGGTGAGACACAGAGAAAACATGTCTGTTATATATTCCCACAATCCAAGCTGCCTTACTCGTCTTTCAGCTGAAGTCCAACAGACATGCCTTACTAAAAAATAGTATTAGTTTCATTATTCAACCGGAGATGCCCAAACAAGCTGTGCTTGTGCCTAATCCAGCAGGGAGAGAGTTAATTTTGTCTGAGTGGGGTATCATTGTACTATCTGCGACATGATATCCTAAGTGAACTAGCACTATAAAAACAGGTGGAAATCCAGACTAGTCAAGCAGTACATATGCATACAAGTCATAATATTAGTGAAAGATTATAGAAAGTGACTTTAAACCCCAAACCAACCAATCAACCAACCGCAGCGACGTTAAACTCCATATTCACTCACTCATTGGTGTTCTACTCCTTCTGATTAAATAGATTGATGGAATGTGTTTAATATGTATTCCAAATTCTTTTTTTTCTCCAGGGCTGTTTAATTTTGAGCGATGAGCTGAACCATGCATCTCTTGTATTAGGATCGAGACTGTCGGGTGCCACTATTAAAATATTCAAACACAACAGTAAGTACTAGTAACAAAGTATTCTATAAATTTGTACATTGTTTTGATTTTTTTTTGCCCCTTTGACCATAGGCATTCATATCTTGTCATATAGTCATAGAAGTGGCTTTTAAATATTTTACTAATCATATGATAATGATGATATGATGATCATCATAAAAATAACAATAATAATAATCATAATAATAAATATAACCATAATAATAGTAATAATAATAATATCATTGTAACAATAGTAGTAGCAGTAGCAGCAGTGCAATTTTTATTATTTAATTTTCATCTGACTTTCCTCATGTTGCACATTATATCTGTTAATGCTGCTCATAAATAGGGGTGACTATTGAGGCCAATTCTACTATTGCAATAGTATTGCGATAGTTGAAAACACTATTGCAATAGTATTGCAATAGTTGTGCTACTATTGCGATAGTTTGTTTTTAGAAATAAGTCTTTGATAGATGGCTAATTATTTGTAATATAGTGGCTAATGTACACTGGTATTTAATTAATAAAATGCAAGACAATAGTGCGTTGTTATCATTTTATTTAATCCCAAAACCAAAATCTTGTTAAACAAACATGTCAATTGCCAAAGGAAAATAACATTATGACATAGTGTTCCCTGCTTAGTTTAGGCATAGATACAGTTCTTGATGGCATCGCCAGTTGCCTCCAGCATGGAGAGGATTAAAGGCATACAAACATTTTATTTTACTACAAAAGTGTATTTAGCAACAAGCGACATGTCCCACTGGTGTTCTATATTTTCATATTGTATTGTATTTTTATAGCTTTGATTTTGCGATTAAAAAATACAAAAGTATGAAAATATTGAAAACCAGTGGGACGTCACCTGCAGAAACTGTAGCTTGCTGCCCAATATGCTTATGTCTACAGACAAATCAAATGTACACACTTTCAAGGTAAAATATGTCTCAACATGAAATGTGTCAACAAACCGCGATTGTATGCCTTTAAATCCAGCACTTTTCAAGGATTTGCTACTTGCTAATATGAAAGAATCTTGAAAATGCCTCTAAATCCAATTTATAAAAAAAATATATTATGGTTATTTTTCATCATTGTATGATAACACAATTGTATTCGCCTGTGTTTCAGGTAGCCTCACTCAGCAATATAGTGAAATAATCTTGAAAGTGGCTCTAAATCCAAATATATATATATATTTTTTTAAATTATTATTTTTCATCATCATACTATAATTGTGTTCGGCTGTGTTTCAGGTAGCCTCAGTCAGCAATAATGGGCTGCACGTTCTCCAGCAGCAGAAACGGAGACCTGAACGCGCGAGTGTTCCGCGTTTACAACGTGGACGACCAAGGACAGGAGCTGAACCCCGGGAAGATCGAAGTCAGCGACACAGAGCTCATCCTGGTCCAGCGCGGAAAGGAGGCAATCCGCTGGCCGCTGCGGTGTCTTCGGAGGTACGGCTTCGACGCCGAGCTGTTCTCCTTCGAGAGTGGCCGTCGCTGTCCCACGGGCGCGGGGATCTACGCGTTCAAATGCCGGAATGCCGAGGCCCTGTTCAACACCGTCCAGGACTGCATCCAGCGAGCGGGTCAGGATCTGGATAATCGCGTCAGTCACGGACTTCTCCCGTCGAGCCGGCCGAACAGCCGTCCGCAGAGCATGGCGGACCCCGTGGCGCAGATAGACATGGATGACTGGCGGTCCGGGAGGCTGGACTCGGTCAACAGCAACGACAGCGGGCACCACTACATCAACAGCACGGTGAACAACGACCTCCACGAGTACATCAACACCGGGTCGACGCCGCGACAGGCCAACGGAATCGTGGACAACGCCTCGGCGTTGCTGAGCTTCCTCCACAACGGACCTCTCCCTCCTGCGGATCCGGAACCGCCGCAGGTGACGTACGCGGTCCTCGACCTCGAGAGCACGGAGAACCTCGCCGAGCATCTCAACGAGAACTGCTGCGGGGGCGAGATCGGGAGGGAGAGCGGGGCTGGGGGAGGGAGGCATAGTGGTGTCGGGGGGATGGGGGCGGTCGGGGTCGACGACATCGGAGTTATCTCCCTCGACGGAGAGGGAGGGGGCGCCGCGTGTCCCATGTACGTTAACGTCGGGTCCGACGGCCCGATCGCGTCGGTGCGGGAGAAGCCCATTCAAAATGGATCTGCGTTCGCAAGGCCAAAGTCCGAACCCAATTATGCAAATTTGGACTTGGCGGAAAGTCTGTCGCCTCCGAAGGCAAGACATAAGGAGGTGGTGAAAGTCAACTATATTCAGCTGGATCTGAACAATCAGTTCGTGGAGAACGTAAACAATGGGGCCAGTGTCTCGCCGACGTCACCAACCAGTTTCGGATCCTTCCCAGAATCTCCTGGACGCAAAGCCGTGGAGAGAGAGCGAGAAAGTTACGCCCTGATCGATTTCAATAAGACTGCTGCGTTGTCCAACACGGCGAAGAACGTCGACGACAGTCGTGTCGAACCCGGCGTGAGAAAAACTCGCCATAACAGTGTCATTAAAGATATGTGATTTCTATTCTGGGGGGGATATGTATGTATAATTACTTCACAGTTATAGACATTGATGACAAATAACAAGATAATGTTCCCAGTGGTGTGCGCTGTCACCAGATGTGTTCGCTGTGGTGTGCGCTGTCACCAGATGTGTTCGCAGTGGTGTGCGCTGTCACCAGATGTGTTCGCTGTGGTGTGCGCTCTCACCAGATGTGTTCGCTGTGGTGTGCGCTGTCACCAGATGTGTTTGCTGTGGTGTGCGCTCTCACCAGATGTGTTCACTGTGGTTTGTGCTCTCACCAGATGGGTGACATATTTCCGCCGTGACATAAAACAATCTCACTCAATCACTCATCAGATGTATCTTCATTGATATCATTCGATGTCTAGTCGTCTACAAACTTCCAATTATGCTTGGTGTGTGTGACATGACACTGTTGTTGTTAATATGTTTCCATGTGATGCATATTCCTAGTTTTTTACAATTACACTGCCGATCGTGGTCTATTCTACCAAGAGATTCATCAATAACAGATGTCCAATTGTAACTCTGTACTCTGACCTTGAAGTGCCAAGTGTTTTATTAACCCTCTCCCTGCTGAATTAGGCACAAGCACTGCTCTTTAGGGAATCTCCAGTTGCCTTCAGCATGGAGAGGGTTAATAGAAGGATGAAAAACAATATCCACCAAGAAAAGTAGGTTTACATTTTTCCTAGAAATGAAAAACGAATTCCATGTTTAGTGATGTTAAAAGTATTCAGACAGTTTGTGTTCCAAGATGATTCCGAGAGCTTCCAAACTACACGGAAGCTTTTGTACGTTCCGGTTGGTTGTCGATATTGGGTCGGGGAAAAGTCCCAATATTGTGCGAAGTCAACACGATTATACGTGTAGAAGCGGAGAAGTTTTCGTAGGTGAAAAACGGTGCCTGTGTGGTTTGTCCAATATTAACAAAAATGCCTTGATAAGTTCAAAGTCTTCAAAATGGCAATACTCGTACTGTGAATGTGAAGTGTCAGTTAAACTGCGGTCGCACCAAGTCCCAAAAACGATAATAAGATAAATAAATGTTCCGAATATCGCCATAGCGATCTCACTAACACTAACAAAGTTGCAGTACATTTTGCGCTTATAACAAATTTGTTTAAATTTTTTTTTATCTTTATTTAGGATTATCATGCTCGGTGTGACCACGTCTTTAACCCTCTCCTTGCTGGAGGCAACCAGAGATGCCATAAAGAGCAGGGAGAGGGTTACTCTCCGTCTCCTGTCGCTTTCCTGGTCATCGTTTCTCGAATCGCTCGTATCACTTTCGGAGCCATCTCGAATCTCTCGTATCACTTTCGGAGCCATCTTTTAGTTTTATACTTGGCTACCAGGCACGTATGAGCACGCTATGGTCTCGTAGTGGATATGAGAGCTTCGAGAAACGATGCCCTAGTCAGTGTTCTGCTGGCAGTAAAATATTTCTCCATTCAGTGGACTGTGGTCAAGAAATGTCTGATAATAATTTATTACTACACTCAGAACCTTCCAAATGTCATCCATAAAGCAGGTTACAGGCAGTTCAAGCTTTGTAGCAATGCTGGAGGAGAATTCACTTTTCCCTCCCTGTGTGTCTCAATTTGCACATCACGGAGATCCTCTTCTGGGTAGCGTTTCTCGAAGCCATTGTATCTACCAAGAGACCATAGCGCTCTCGTACCTGGCGATCAGGTACTTACGAATGCACTATCATAGTCAGGTACATAGCTGTATGCCATATTAGCAGATATGCAGACGCTTCCACATCAATTTCGTAGCTAACGTTACTTTTAAAATGAAACATAAGCGTAGTACAGTTACAGTACTGGCACTTCCACATTAAAATACCCCTAGCTATGCGCCTGATTGTCATGAAATATTGCCACTATGGTCTTCTAGTGGATGCAATAGCTTCAAGAAACTATATAGACCCTGAAGTGCTATGAGAGTCGAAAGTCTCCTAATATAGGAGTTACAACTCTAAGCTCCTTATGAGGAATATGGGTCCCAGGGTATTGTTTATCCAAGTTCTCATATCTACTACGAGACCATAAGGACTCTCGTAGCCATCTCTAACACATGTGGATCGGGTACATACGAGAGCGTTTTGGTTTTATAGTGGATATGAAATCTTCGAAAAACTATGCCCTTATACCAACTATGAGACTCCTGTGAAAACTTGTACAAGCTCTCACATGCCTCGACTGCAAGATTTAGGACATAGATGACATGTCAGCTGACAGGCTGTCAAGAATTATGCTTGTGTTTGGTGCTTGTACACTTGTCGTGTCGTCGTCTCTCGGTGTCATGGATATTAAAACTGCAGTATTTCCATATTGCATTTAAGCCTGTTGTCGGCTGATGCAATGAAACCTTGACCAAGAATTCTCTGGAACAACAGTATTTATCACACTTCTGCCACTTAATTTGTTGTTTTTATTCACTTCCGTGTTTTGTGATGTATGTGCCGTATACTGGTGTAGAAAATAATAACGATTAATCTACTATCGCTGATTACAGCATGCTAGTTTATGTCTGGAACACTAAATTCATATTGTATAAACCTAAAGAACTTGACGGCCCTACACAATGTAGTGATTGATTTCCTACCAAATGATCTGTTATTGATACTTCTGCTCATTTTCCGGGCAGTGATTGGTTCTCTGTCAGATGGTTGAGAGGCAGCACGCTCCTGCTCACCTAGCAGTCTATAATACTATAATAAGCAGATAGATTAATAATATAGATAATTTGGAAGGAAATAAATCACTGTACATAGTGTAGGATCTTCAGTTCTTTAGGGATTAAGTATGAATTTGGTGTTTGAGTCACTTTAATAACCACAGATTTTATCTATAATTTACACATGGGCCATAGAAACAGTAATTTTACATTAGTTTTTCTAGTTTCTAGATTCTAGACCAATCATTCTTCATCAGTCTAGTCCATGACAAATACATTTTGGCATTTTAATGTTGTTTTGATATATTTAAATAACACTTCTCATCCATCATCAACATAACATTCAACATGTTTATGATATTTATCAAGTGAACGACATAAAAATTAATCATGATAGATCTAATTGTTCATGTTAAGATTTATAATAAAATATTAATTTACTTGAACATTTACTATTTGGCATATTTTGTCATTGGCATCCTGATCAATTGAGGGGCTCAAACTCTACATGGCAATTTATTTAATTTTTTAATTTTACAATTAGTTTGTAATTTAAAAACAAATTAAAACAAATTATTTGTTTAGATGTCACAAATTCTATTTCACAAGAACTAATTAAGAATTTAGCATGCTCAGGGCAATGGAATATCATGACCAGGTCAATTCCCTCCCTCCTATCAATCATCGCGTCATTAGAACCTTGTCACCTGTCTCTCAAGCACTGCAATTTACATCACATGTCTGCATTTACAAGGTTAATGACTGTTAGATCCCTAGTATTTTACATAGCAACTATTGGTCATATGCCTGGAATGTTGTGTTCAACAGGTGCTCTTCCCTTCTAGGTGTCACTGCTTTTAACACTCTGGGATGTCATTTGCATTAGGCCAAGCAAAGTTAATTATCTGTTTTTAATTTAAATCAAGGCTACTGGATTTTTCAAGTTTGCAATTTAACCCTCTCCCTGCTGGATTAGGCACATGCACAGCTCTTTTATGGCATCTCTGTTGCCAACAGCATGGAGAGGGTTAATGAGTTGCAGTGTGTGGTTAGTCATTTGCAATATGTTCTTACCTCCCTTTATTAGACTTATCTCCCTTGAAACATGATCATTTCCAGAGATGTTTCCATCTTCATTATTTAATTTTAATTAAACACCAAATCGCTCACTTTTAATTTATTGACAAGCAACTATTAGAGCGATTATGATATTGAAAAGTAAGAATGTTTAAATTTCATTTTAACCCAATACCTTTTAATATTGGTTTTACATACAACCACTATGTGTTCAGTCTTACCTGCTGAAAAGCATTTAACTCATCAAGTCTTATGGTCATTGAAGATAATTTAGTGAATTAATTTCCAAGGCTCTGTGGGAATAATCATGAAGTGTCTGACATCAATAACGATGCAGTAATTTAGGCATTATTTATTAACATTATCATTTTTATTATGTCTTTTTCAATTTTATATTCTGTTTCCCTTTTTTAATTTTTTATTTTATTTTTAATGACATGTTATAATTAGTTTTATGTAGTCACAGCTAAGAACTGTCTTGTACTGAGTAGATTGAACATTTTGTCATTTTCTATCATTCATCATGTTCATGTGTCATTTTCTATCATTCATCATGCTCACCTAATAGACCTATACATATTTATTTTTTTCATTAAACATAGTAGGGAGTAGATATTAGTATTCTTTAGTTAGAACACATTTGTCCAGGTGAACACAATTTTACTTATGGCTCATTCAATTATAAAGTTACAGATTCCATTTGAAAATCAATTTCTGGAATATTTACAATATAGAATTGCAGTACCAAATTTACATTCTGGTCCTGATTTTCAGATTGCTGGAAATATTTATTGTTTATTATGGCAACTCTTTAGAAAGTCATTTAAAGACCTAAAAGAAATGTTATGTAAATGCTTATTTGACCGTTGATATCTCTTTTGTGTCAATATTTTCAATTCATGTTATTTATATATTGCTGATAACTTACTCAGGTATTGAAATTATTATTAAATCTGGGATAATCACTAGTAATAATCTCTAATCTTGGAAAATCAAGGGGCAACTGCTCACTGATTTAGACAATAGAGTACTTTGGGAAAGCCTAAAATTCATTAAGGGCCAGTAGCGAAATGGAAGATGTACACTATTTGCTAGTCATTTCTGAGATATGTATACACCATACTCATTGTATGTGTCATGTGTATAGCATTAGAGACTTGCATTAGCTTTAATATCTATGAAAAGGCATTAATTGTATTTCTGTCCATTTTAGTATTTAAAACTGCCATCTTAGATATTGAATCATTAGTTGTCAACAATTAATATCATTGGCTCATTTAAGTAACATCATTGGCTCATTTCAGTGATGTCATTGGCTCATTTCAGTGATGTCATTGGCTCACTTCAGTAATATCATTGGCTCATTTGGTTCAAAGGACCATTGAGTTTGTTTATGTCGCTGGCTTGTCTGTGGTTTTATCATTACAATCTGTTAAACAACAGCTTTTTATCTCTGATCAGCGAAGGTAGAACTGCGAAGCATTCACAATTGTTCCGACTTCTCACTTTTTGTTATCATTGCGCATGGGTGAAATATTCCCACTGTGACATGTAAAGCACTAATTCATGCATTAAATTGTGTTTGGTTACTGGTTGTATTTAGTATATACCGGTACATGTATACGTAATAACACTGAAATACTGTGGAGAAATTGTAATGTTCTTCTCAGTTAATAAACCCAGATTAAATACTGTAGTTCTGAAAGTGACGTAGTAAATTTATCAATTTACCAAATGAGCTTCATATGGCTTTGGTTTAGTGCCAGTATACTGGAGTGTGTTTTAACCCTCTCCCTGCTGAAGGTGACTTAAGTTGCCCAATCACATGCAGAAATAGAACACTTTGATTTTATTCAGCAGGGAGAGGGTTTTAATGTGCAATTTTCATTCATCTTCATATTTTTCATTTAGATTTCAATTCACTGTGTTCATAACTTGTTGATAACTTTCTTGTCAGTGTTTGCAATGCACTTTATGCTGGCTACCAGGATATTAAGTTGATTCATAATTTTCAAGTACTGTATTGTAATCTTTACACGATGACAGCATTTATTACATAATGAAATAATTATATAAGCAATACATTGGTTACCGTAAATGTAGATTGTCTTTTTTTTTGTATTGTGAGTTGTCTACTGAGTTGTTAGAGATATGTGCAATACAAGTTGTGTTTAACCCTCTCCATGCTGGAGGCAACCATATATGCTGAAAAGAGCAGTGTCACTGCCTAATTCAGCAGAAAGAAGGTTAAACAGTTGTCTAATGCCACAATGCCAGGATATTAGTGTTTACAATTGTTTTGATGTACACTATGTTGTCAATAAGCTGCCATTTCCTATAGAAACCATGTTATTAAGTTGTTTCTGAATTTTGATAGTTAGCATTTTAAACATTTCATAAACCTTTTGAGTATGAGAATTTATTTTTTAAGACGTAAGTAAATTAGCTGTACATACATTGTTATTCACATTGTTGATCTACAGTAGCTTTGTTGTACACATTTAAATTGTGAAAGTTATGGAAGAAATGAAATTGTGTGCGAGGAAAATACCAGAATACATTTTGTTGTCAAGTAAGTGTACAATGTATGGTACAATGATATTTGGTCTTGTTATAATACAATGTACTAGTATGTCATTGTCTGTGTCTGTACACAAAAAGGTGTCAACCAGATAGACTAGCAGCTCATTAGGAGCCTAATAATGCAAGTCAACAATGCAACTATTCGCTATGTGTAAATATTTGTATTAGTTATGTAGCAAGAAACGCACTTGTTGGCAGAACACAAATGGCAAATGTGATGCGTATATATAATTTGCAGGGCGATTTGTCTTGAAACTTGTAGGTAAATATAGTGTGTTTGTTTAGAAAGAAATTTTCTGGCAATAACAAGGCTTCATATTCAATTATTTTATAATGGTAACCGTGTCCGCCATTTTGATTTTCAATTTTCAACCAATACAGTAATATAGTCCTGACTACTAAATTGATCAAAATACATGTTACAAGATTCAGTGTCGCAATGAAGCACACATAAAATATATTTAATTTGCTATCATTGTTGGTTTTAAAATAAGAGTTCACTGATATCTAAATTAATGCGAACTGAAAATAATTAAATGCAATTTAATTTAATACAGATGCGTAGCTATTCTTAGGCAAGAAGGTTGTTGCCTGCAGATCGTTTTATATGACAATGACATTTAATTCCCTGGGTCAACTTTAGTAACATGTGGGTCTGCATTGTATTTCACCCCTGGCTACACAAGACATAATGTGAGCAAATGTAAAATTAAACTTGGATGATAAGAAATAGAAATTAAAACTATTAAGCATATTCTATAATTCCTAATAAATTTGTAGTATATAAATTATGACTAAACATGTTTTTTAACTTCCTCAAAATAAAGGATATAAATTCTTGATGCTTAATAATTTTTTCTTGGATTTAGGATTTGGATCGCCAGAAGCATCTAGGAATGTAAATTTTCTTGGTGACCAATTAGATTACTATAGTATACAGTCAGACCTCGTTATACCGGACACTTATGTTTTTGTTAAAATCTGACCGGTAAGCGAAACCACCGGATCATCGGATCAAGCATTCATAGATTTAAAGTATATACATGTAGTAGGAAATCTGTATAGGTTAAAAGGTGAGCGGTAAGCGGAGAAACCGTTATAACGGAGACTGTTGTAACGGAGACTGTTATAACGGGGTCTGACTGTATATGCATTTGTAGCACTAGCAACAAATTTAGACCCGGCTTCATTTGGCTACATCTCACTGTATCAACATTTCGAAAATAAATAAATATACAACTTCTGGTTATGATTTTGCAATGTGGATATGTTGGCATTCATGAAGTACATGCTTCAAGACGCTGCCAGCTGAGATTTTCAATTCTAGGTTTTAAAAGTGAGTTCATTTTTTTCACTTGAAAGCTTATTTATTCCCTGTCAGATTCCAGGGAAATATATTTACATCTGTGGTTGTGTATGTTATGTTCTCATCTGTGGAATGTTACCATTGATACAGTAATATGTGGCTTGCAATCAATTTTGTTGTTTTGTTTACGTCTTTTTGTGTAAATAAAATGTTAGTTGCAAAAGTAAATGTTTCGTGTCTTTTATGCCCAGGAAGTTCGAGGAGGAAACCCACAACATCTATAGCACTGAATGTTGCAGTAAACCTGGGGGCATTGGCTGGTACTGATATAGTCTGTGTCACACCTTGTTCTCATACAAATACTTCAGGATGCTTATTCTCGAAATGTTCTTACAAGCTTCTTAGCCTAAGGCCCCCTATACACAGGGCGTGCCTCCCTTGTGCCACCATAAAACTGGCCAGGACGCTCAATGGTCGCCTAAACCCCGAAAATCCTGTTCCAGCAACCCCCGTGCCTCCCTTGTGCCTCACTTGAACCAACTTATAATAAACATGTAGTGATATACCTGGAAACTTTAGCTATGAAAGCTGTATGCCGTAAAACATG
>JAUTBV010098145.1:0-16482 GCA_032361325.1 Lepetodrilus fucensis
TATTTTTAATATTAATTTTAATTTTAATTTTAATTTTAATTTTTTTTAAATATTAATATTAATTAATATTAATTAATTGTAATTAATATTAATATTAATTAATATTAATATTAATTAATATTAATATTAAAAAATATTAATATTAATATTAAAACATATTAATATTAATATTAATATTAAAAAGTAGTAATATTATTATTATATCTAAATTGGGGTTTAGAGTCGCTTTCAAGGAAACCCGCAACATCTGTAGCGCTGAATGTGCAGTAAACCTGCAATTAATTAATATTAATATTGTCCAAACTTGAAAACACACTCAGAGCTCTATATACTGATATAACCACTGTCACTTGGTCAATACAAAGAGTCAACACTATCGCTACCTTCATCTAACCCCTACCCTCCAGTCATTCCTAGAGTATCCACTCCGAGTCCCAGCCACTGTCGGGGGAAGGCCTTGAGGGGGGGTCGGACAAACTGGTCAATTGTGTTTGCGAGTTGTCGTCATCTGGAGATAACACAGGACAGTTGGGGAGGTTTAGTATCTCTATAGACTATCTGACAGAACTGCTTTGTTGTTTGGCCGATTGACAGTTGACGATAAACACAAGGTCATATTTGTAAGTCTGTATAGTGGAGATGGAGAACGTATTTGGTATCGTTTTATTAAGACTTAAAATAGTGTAAAACAGATTTACATTGGGTTTGATAGTATCTTTTTAAATGTTATTATTATTATTATTATTATTATTATTATTATTATTATTATTATTATTATTACTATTAAAGAAGTGTGCTGCAATTTCAAGGCAAACAACTTTATTACTAAACATGCTATAAACTAAAATACATTTTATTACTTTACTTCCAACACTAGATGTACTGTGATATTTTCTAATTTATTCTCAACTAGTGATTCAGATACAATCACTAATCATGTTAATATTTAAATAAAGCCATCTGTTTGTTTTATAATATTTCATATTTTTTTAATACAATTTTTGTGTGTGGTTACAATAGTGTTTGCTAAATATTACTTTAAAAGAATTCTACCAATGTTTTGCATTCCACCACATAATTAAGTACACTACAGTTGCAGTTAAACGTGGCATATTAATCACATAGTATCTCCTACAGATAGTATTTATCTACACCGGAGTCGATAGTATACACACACTACATGAACGATCACTTAGCTGGAGTTTGAGCATGCGACTGCAATCGCCGTGTATACAGGAAACCAAACTATTCATTCATCAATCAACTGTCCCCACCCCACTTCCACAAGTTCTGCATCAGGTAGACTTCACGCAGAGGGTCCCCACAGGATTACCCGCAAATCCCGGGGTCCCAGACAAAGAAAGAACGGGTTAATTCCGTAACACATGGCTGTAGGGAGGGATTAACTGTAGCGAGGGATTAACTGATAATCTTTGCCGGTGCACTCAATGTGAAGGCAAATTTATGTCCCATGTGTAAACATAGTGATGTTGTAATCTTGTGGATTGAACTGAGGTAGACTGGCTTTATTGAATTGGGGGCCAATGATTAGTAAAAGTTATCGGATTGTGGGTTTAAACTTGGCACGTCACATGTGTTGATAAGACTGGGTGATTATCTATCCCTTGGAGGCATTTTGATGATTAATAATTCATTTACAAGTAGGTAAATATAGATTTTCAGAACTGAAATATTAGGAAAAACATTTTTTTTATGGTACAGTATTCAATTTGAGCAGATTGTATTGATAATTTTAATCAAAATATTTATTGCTTGTAAATAGTTTACAATGAAAGTGATTATTAAGTACACTTTTTGATTTTCTTTATATATACTTTTTTAAAGTGCAATCCTGCCTTCAAATATGTAGTCTAATTCCAATTTGATAGTTCTGTTAAACATCTTTTTCATAAATAAATATATAGTACATGTATATTAAATGTTTATTGAATTTGAATCATAAACTATTACATAACATGCCATACCTTTCATTAATGGAATCATATTAAAATAACTATTGTAATTTGTAACCATCCTTATTTTTAAGACAACATTTTGTCTGTTCGGACTACTTCAGGTCTATTAGTATTACAGTGGCAGTTAAACTAGGGGTAGGGGTTAATGGAATCAAATAGACTTCAACGAATTCACCATCATATATACCAATGATCATCAAAACTGTAAAATCCAAATACATTTATTTTTATTGTCCATCAAAACCTGCACAATAGAAGTCATCAATGAGTGTACATAATTTACATATACAGTAGACCTCACATATAACATCTTTGCATAAACCGGACACTCACCTATAACATACTGAATCTGAAGTCCTGGTACCATCTAACGCTAATGACGGTATATGCTTATAACAGACTTCGCATATAATGGACACAAAAAAAACGGTCCCAATGAGTACGTTATATGCGAGGTCTACTGTATATCAATGATCACAACAATCGAGATAACAAAAATTGTAAATGAAGGCTGCATATTGGTTTTGTATATGCCTGGCATAAATATTTTATCATTTATCTAACTGAAACTTATAATGAATTACGATTTATAAGTCATCAAAGAATATATATGTTGATGTTCATGACTATCAAAAGATTGTAAATGATGGCTGTGTAAAAGCTGCGTTTATTGGTTTCGTGCATGGCTAGGCCTCATGTCACTATAGAAACTTGTTGTGTGATGTAAATATTTCCTCTTGACCGACTCCCACAATGGTCTGTGTCTCCGCTGGTCACACTCGGGTCTACTTGTTTGACCAGGTGTCTGTGTGTGGTCTATATGGACTGGAGATACTTCCCTGTAATGTACCATATATCAGAACATTGGCAGAACCTGAGAGGAGGATGAGGGTGAACAACATCCCCACCCATGTTTTTAAAATCATTTCGTCCTTAGATTGTGAAATATTTTGAGTACGATTTCATGCTCAAGCTCAAATCTTTTATGGGGATTTGTGAACAAAACTAGATAAAGCGACAAGTGTATCACATAATATTTGTACAATAGTTACAATGTAAATAATAAATACAGTACGCTTTACAGATATTATTATCATGTTTTTGATAAGGAAACATTTTTGCCATTTTATGGTCATTGCGTTATGATATATCCAGTAGTCATTTAATTATGTTTCATATTCTTACATAAATGGTTTCTAGCTTTTCTATACAAGTTTTTTTTCTTTTCTGGATCATTAACCAAGAATTGACTCACAACATAGCGGTACATGTCACAGTGTCTACGCTTTTAAAATGTCCTCACTTTATTGTGTATGGTAACCATGGCAATACTGCTAGAGCTACAAGTTATGAAAATGTATTTGAGATTAACAATATGGTAGAAATCACGGAAATTGATTATTAATAATTCGACCGGATTGACCCCATGGCTAGAACAACAGCCATGTCCATATCAGTGTCAGTGTTGACAGATCAATCATAGCAGTATTTATCTTCCACTTTATACTGAGAGCAGGTGTCAACAGTTCACACATCATTAGCGGGCCACTTTCTATGCTGCATGAATTTCAAAGTAGCCGGATCATTTATTAAGCCTCGTAAACATCCATACTTATTTGGAGAATTTGTTAGGTCAAGAAAACTGTTATTTATCTTCTCTTGAACATGTTAAATGCAAACGAAAGTGGGCCCCAAAAAATCACGCATGAACCTTTGACTGCCATTGTCGACCTGACATCTGTTTGTAAAACACCATAATGGTCATTGTGGCTACTCAAATGATCGTGAATGTCGGCACAGGAAATGGCAATATTGGTGAGAAATTATCACAGAAATGATCACAGAAATTGATACCTTTCAGGAAGTCCGCCTTCATACACACATAATTGATAATAAGTGAATAACTTTCTGTCCATGTCATCCCCGGTAATAAATCCGCAATAAATCATATACAGTGCTTGGTATCATATTATGGATACCGTGGGTTAAATCTCTTTCTGTCGCCTGCCAGGGTATGCACTATTCAAATGTAAATAGTAATACAGCACTTATTGATATTGGCGGTTGATGGCAGCTTGTATAGAGTGTAGTTTGACATTGGGAAGTTGACCGTTACTGTAGGTCTGAAGTTATTAGTGTATTGTCCTTGACATTTTGAATATTTTGTGTAACACATGGCATTATTTACTGTCTGTATGTTGGAGTTTGAGTTCTTTCTTTGCACGTGATACTTGTATGCGCAACACAATTTATTAAGGGCTAGGAGGCCCTTTGGAAATATAAATTTAACTTTATAAATATAATTTTAACAACAAATAATATCTAAACATCTACAGACTTCAGGTACAAACTTGGGAAAACAATGGCATCAGATTACTAAAACCGAGCTCAGAAATATGGTAGAAAGGCCATCCACAAAAGTCTGTCATCCCTAATTTATTTTGTTGAGTATATCTTGGTTATGTCATATTGGTATATTTTCCAGT
Source organism: Lepetodrilus fucensis (assembly GCA_032361325.1). Classification (NCBI taxonomy): domain Eukaryota; kingdom Metazoa; phylum Mollusca; class Gastropoda; order Lepetellida; family Lepetodrilidae; genus Lepetodrilus; species Lepetodrilus fucensis. The sequence continues at coordinate 4,463 of JAUTBV010098145.1, forward strand.
CTGAATTAAGTGGTCTATTGTATATTGCATCATAATCTACTTTAGGTATTGTTCAACATGCCAGTCACTGTGACGTGTTTTTAAAGGTACCGGGGTCTGTATGTATATTGCTGTGCTTGACCCTTACGCTTGTAATCTTTATGAGTGTTGAAGGCAAGAGGCTTGTTTTCCATGTCATACTTATGAAATATTGAATTTTAAACCAAGAAGGTTCTATTTTTGTTAAATGAAATAAATGTCATACTTTAAAAAAAATATACTAGATAGGATTTTGTTATTGTAGTATGTTGTGTATGGGTGAAAGATTCCTGCTGTGACATTAAACCATACTTTATTCACTTATTGTAACATGTCATTGTTATTATGATATGTACTCGTTAACCTTGCAAATCATCCCAAATGGGTGAAAGATTCCCGCATCAACGTTAAACTCCATATTCACTCACTCACTCACCATCCCTGCAATTAATTTCAGGACTTGCGACTGCACCCACATCTCTTTTTGAAAATACTGTATTATGAAACAATTTTTGGTACAAACTTGTGCTCAAGGTTTTGTTCATATGACATTTGAACTTTACCATGAAACGTACTCAAAAAGTATATTTTATGTATTATTTCATGATTTTTTAACAATTCTGTTTCATTTCAGACAAAAGTGAAACTGACCCTTGAGGCGACTGAAGACGTCCAGACATCGGCACCATCCAGCCCGACTGGCCACCAGTATGAGAGTCTCGTACAACTGGAGGACCAGCTGGAACACCTCCACACAGAACGAGGAGATAACTCTATGGGCGTATTATATGTGTCTATGGAGGGAATCACGTCGGACAGTGTCATAGACCAGGTATGTTTGAGGCCTTATCATTTGTCTATGGAAATCTGCCTTTTTATTCTTTTATTTCTTTTCACATCAAACAATTATTATTGCAAGAAATAACAAGAAATATTATTTATTATTAGCCATTTATTCTTTTATTTCTTTTCACATCAAACAAGAAATAACAAGACATATTATTTATTATAATATTACATTTGAGATTTTTTTTTAATAAATTCAGCTAGAAAAGACATAGTCCTGAGGCATGCATGTGTGATTTGCCTCTTCAAAAAAAACCACCATCTTACACTCAATATCTGAAAGGTGCAGAAGTGAAGATTGCTAAATGAACAGTCGGATGACGACACCTGCTTCTAGACATGCTAGAAGATACCAAATTGCACTTGGCTCTGTGGTCAAGTTGATTGTGACTGCATCACTTGAAATCAAACTTGACATTTTCAAAGCTTAAAACACATCTTTCCATGTCTCACTACAATTAACTCTCCTAAATTCAAAAATTAAAAATTAAAATAAATAAATAAATAAAATTCAAAAATTATTTTAAATCAAATTTTTAATTTTTTTTTTAACCCTCCTAAATTATTAATTTGTGTGCTATGCCATGAGCATGTGTACGGCATGTAATATGTGCAGTTTAAATGTGCATTATTATTATTGCTAGTAGTACTTACTGGTGATGTTTCAGGAGGACCTGGTCTACAGTTACCCTCCTGGTGCTGGAGTTCTGTGCAGTCTCAGAGGAATGTTCTACACACTGGCCAGGCTGCTGCAGGATACAGTGGGAACCAGCGTCAGGAAGTAAGTCGCCACATTGTATTCTTACTCTTCTCCCAGCTTCGTCACAAATGGGTGAAAGATTCCCGCAGCGACGTTAAACTCTGAATTCATTCACTCACTCACCCGTCTAGATTCTATATTGACAGATCATGCCCACTACTCTGTTTTGTGCAGTTACTCTGAATTGTCACTAAAAACAAACCTTGCTCAAAATTCTTAGAAATCCACTGATTTATTTGTCCTGCGGTCAATTTATTTCCAGTAGATATGGTTTTTATGCCTGCAGCCTCCAGACTCCAGGCTAGTTTGTCTGCTAGTGGTTCTGTGGTTGCCTCCAGTGAGCAACAATTATTGGAAGAACTCGGCAGTTGTCCGAGTCGACCATGATTGAATTGCCCCTTCAGGGTGAAGGTGACCGGGAATTCCATCATGGCCAACTTGGTTGCATCTGCTTTCATCTGATGTTCAGAGATGTCTTTGCAAATAATATTCTTAGCAAGTTTGTCTGAAAAATATACAGGGATTAGACTCATCCATGGATCTGCAGATTTTGAAGCTGCAGGGTCAATCTCGTAAAACCTGGCCATGACCTGTGACCCTTGGATTCAATATGCTTGCGTTGAAAACACAATTTCCTGTTCTCATCTCTGAATAAAGCAACATGTTTTGTGAGTTGTGTGTGGTTTACATGTAACTGTGCGACTCATTGTAATTCTTTTGTTTAGTTCCAGTTTTATGATTGATGGTGGCCTCATCCATGCTGCCTATCACATGGAGGGAAAAGAACTCCTGTTGATTGCCGCCCCAGATAAATGGTAAGTTGACATACCTTGTAATTGACAATTGTGTTATTTTTATTTTTCGCTTGAAATAATTATACCTACTACATACCCCAATTCAAAACATCAAATTTGCAAAACTATGGAAGTGAAAATCTTTATTCATTAATGGAGACTCGATATTTAATGTTCTCTTCTTCAGGTGCTCCATACAAATGCTAAATTCCATCATGGCCAACGTTGTCCGTCTGCTCAGGGTTATGTTCGGATTTGTGGAAGAGGCCATGAAACAGAACAAACATCAACGAGCGGTGGATCAACTCTTCTCACTGCTTTTGAAGTCGCTGTCTGGCGAGACGAGAATAGGACCTGTCAATCAATCGCATAATCATCCCTCATTGGTTAAAGCAGCTGTCAATCAAAATCTAAATGATATGTCATTGGATGGAGCTTTTGCCCACTCTGGAAATGTGCAATACCTGCCTTTGTCAAATGAGATTATGGTAATAGTCTTAGTAATTTCTTTGATGTTCCATGTCTGTCATTCAGTCTTGCCAATAACCTTAGAGAAGTGTCTCATTGCATGCATTTTCATGAATATATATGTATATGTACAGTAGACCTCGCATATAACGTACTCATTGATTGGGACTGGCTATTTTTGTCCGTTGTATGCGAAATCCGTTATACGCATATGTCATAATTAGCGTTAGACAGGATTGGAACCAGATTCAGTATGTTATAGGCGATTGTCCGGTTTATGCGAGGTCTACTGTATATATCCACAATGTGATTGAATTTCCCATTATTATGTCAACACTGCCCATTGTCAAATGTTATATTTCACTAAAATACATACTAGTAAATACAAAATAATGTCTTATGTACAGATATAGTATGATTTTAACAACATGCAATGCTACATCGGCACATTGCCAACATCTTCAGATGGTTCACTCAATTTAAATACTACTTTTGTAGAAACTCAGTAATGTTGAGATAGCCATAACATTGGCTGTTCATGAATCTAAAAAATTTGCCAATTAATAATAAAAATATTTAATGTAGTTTGAAACCTTCCATTATGCATTTTCATCAAATATCTTACTTATAATTACAGATGCATTTAAGTGGAATAATGACCGACTTCGAATCTGCTGACTTCATTGATATGGTGAGATACTTTTTTTTCTGTCATCAGAACCTATTTTTAACACAAATATTCAGATTTTCAAATTTCCAATCTTCTCGGATATAGATTGTTGGCTTATATGTTTGCAGTCAGACAACTATTATGGATGCCGAAGGTCGTACACAATCCTTGGGTCAACTATGTTTTACAAGGTCAGTGTTTAGTATACAGTGTTTAGTATTGCTTAAATAATTTATTTTTTTATTTGTCTTTAATTGTGTGATCCTTATAATATATTTAAATATATATATACAATTTTCAAAACTGATGTTAATTTGACATACATTTTCAGGGCTACCTCATCTGCAGTCACATGTCGCGTGACGATCTGGTCGACATTCACCTTTACCTGTCATATCACTCACTGCTGACCCTGACTGCCAATCAGAGAGTCAGTCAGATCGTTATTTGGCGCGAGATCTTCCCGACACGATTTTGTTATGAAGTCAGCAATATCAACAACACGTTTGGCTACTCAGAGCCCGACTCAAGATGGTTTCTGTTGGTCATTGGTTTGGTGAGTGAATAAACAGTTGATTTGTAACATTGTCGAACTGAATTCAAGTAGATTGTGTTCCATGAATGGAGAGTTTATGGATTCTATAATGGAATAGAAGTTTGTTTATAACCTTCAGTGTATGTTGTGTTGTATAATTGAAATAGTTTTTAATGTTCTGTTTATTTCCTATCACACAATAGTTAAATGCACTAAATATTATACATATAATATTTTACTTAAGCTCCATTGTTCATTTAACAGAAACACGGACTGTTTGCTGTTTTGTTGGAAGCAGGAGGCTGTGCTCGAAGGTATGTTTGCTTCTCAAATATTTCTTGGTATTATCTTTTTTTCCCTTTCCAAATATTTTATGATTCTACTGCTTCACAAATGAACATCTGTATTATAACATTCTTTAAAGGGATAATATCACGGTTGGTTGACCTGTATAATGGACAAACGAATTTCGATCTGAGACTAATTACGCTTGATTTATCCACCCAAACGTTGTTATTTACTGATGTACTTAGTCCCCAGTACTCAATATTATGCGATATTATGCCTTTACATTTTTTTAAAACTTAGATACTCTCCGTATTTTATTTATGTTTTGTTATTTTCTTTTTTTAATATTTGCAAGTTACTGACAAAAATAATGCTACACAATGATATATCTTAATATGTTTACATTATGCTATCTCCCCCCTCCCCCGCTCCGCCTCCTCAACTTCCGCTTTTCCTCATTATATAGCGCAACCCCAACTCAGCCTTTCCAATTGTTTACTCGGTATAGTGGCTGTCGACAACCTTTCTTATGTGTCGTTTATTAATTTCCATTAGGGTTGTAACGATGGCTTGAACTATCGATAGATCGCGATAGTGAGTTGTCCGATAGCAATACATCGATAGTAATTTGAACTATCGATTATTTCCATCGATAGTACTATCAACTATCGATAATTTCGATAGTGTACTATTTCTAAACACTAAGGCCAAATTAACTGAACATTCAACATTCAACATTATGTCATAAATGTTATTTTCCTTTTGGCAATTGACATATATGTTTAACAAGATTTTGGTTTTGGGATGAAATCAAATTAAAACAATGCACTATTGTCTTGCATTTTATTCATTAAATACCAGTTATATGTACATGCCACTATATTACAAATACTTAGACATTTTTCAAATACTTATTTCTAAACACAAACTATCGCAATAGTATCGATAGTAGCACCACTTTTGCAATACTATTGCAATGGTGTTTTTAACTATCGCAATACTATTGTAATAGTATAATTGGCCTCAATAGTCATATCTATATATCTATCGTACGCATTGGACGTTATTAATGTGGAATATGGCTTGTACCACTTTAAAACTAGCTGAGCCAAATGCCTTAATTCCAAGCAAAGGAACGATATTACCATGATGTCAGTGCAGATCTTGGCTTCAGATCAACCAGTTACGTAATTGGGTTGTAGGAATGACAGTGACGCTCTCGGTCTGGTCTGGTATTTAAGTGTACTACATAACAGTAACTAGCGATCTTGACTTGGTCGCCTAATAAGCTTATAAGTCCACGAGGAACCTGAATCAACGGCCTTTTCTTCCCCTAGTTGACGAAACACGTCGAGGCAGGCGCTGCGCAATCTAGTAGTGCACATGTTCCCTTATGAGCGACCCCTAGTGGTGATAGTCAATCATGACTCATTGCAAAGGTCACAACCCTATTATACGTCCTTGCAGGACACTTAGTCGCTAATTGCAACAGACAACATTATGATGATTACTCGCCAGAATCTTCTCAAATAATACAATGTCAATATTTGCAGACCGGTATGCTGTTATCTGCCAACATTTCCCATGATGCATGGCTGACTAGTGGCGCTCATCTCCGCCATATTTAGGCAGGACACGGTAATGCCACTAGCATAATGACACGTAACGTATTTACCATCAGAGGAAGTTAGCAGTAACTGTTAATGCATCACGAGCGTCGTCTGTCGTAAAGACGTTACAATGTCCACTGACAGAGGTATGGTCGACGTCAAACATTCGTCATAAAACATGTAGTTATAAAAACGGAAAAATCCAAGGGTTGTCGCTCTGGCAAACAGTAGGACTGTCAGTAGTATGTAACTAAACATAATCCTTCGAATATTAATTTTACAATTATAATATATCTGTTGTGTTCTTTTCTTTCTATCTGTCACTGTCTCTGTCGGTCTCTCTTTTTTCTCTCTTTCTCTCATGCAGAGAGATAGAGAGAGAGAGGGAAAGACAGACAGACAGAGAGACATGGTACAGGATGTAATAAAATGCAGGTATGCTCATTCTAATTAATGTTGCATGCATCCATTTGGATATCAATTGTTTTGTATACGTATCATTGCAATCAAATGCAGACACAATATATAGTGTATAAGTTAAGTGAGACATATTGCAATCAGCTTCCTCTACAATCTGGTGTGCCGTCAATAAGCTGCATATATAGTAGATTACTAAGTTTCCTATTATATTGAGAAATCCTTGGTCTATCAGTACCTCACGGTGCTCGCTGACCTACTGCAAAATTCAGCGCTACAAATGTTGCGGGTTTCCTCCTGCCATAAACTGACAAGTCGTGATATAATATTTTCAAGCCGTGATATAAGTGATAGAATGTTGAATGCGACTCTAAACCACAATTGAAAATACGTTTGTACGTTTATACGTTATAGTTGTTGTATTAGTGTGTGTGTGTGTGTGTGTGTGTGTGTGTATGTGTGTGTGTTCGCGCGCGCATGCTTGCGCGTGTGTGTGATTGGTTGGCATTATCACGCGTGGCAAGTTGAGCTGTATAGCATTAGGCAATCGCACGACATGACATTTTTCAGATGACTTAGTTTTGGATGCTTTTTTCAGTACCCTTTTTTTCAAAGTTGCCAAGAAACGGCGATTGTTTTACCGATCACAAAGTTGATTCAATATATTTTCATTGTACAGCCTGAAACCAACACAATACCCAATTACAGACAAGCTGGAAAAGCAACGGTCCTCGATTTAAATATCACTTTATGTAGCGCGGACCAGGATTGCGTTAGCTCCTGGGAGACGCCATGCGTCCACCTACCAAATCTCTCAGATCGTCTTACACATTTAACATAGCACGTAATTTATGGGCACCGTACCCCCAGAGACTGTGGTGGGCTGTATAGATCGGGGTAATACTCTCAAGACGCGGTGTAATTCGAGGTTAATGCTTGGTCTGAGGCTGGGGAAGCGAATGTCAATGGAAGCGATTGAACATCAACTTTCAATAAATATTCATGTCCATTTTGGCATTTATATCTGGAATTCAATAATCTAGAAAACTGTCATGTTTTGTAGTCTTCCAGAGAACGACCGGGCGCTTAACGCATAACTAGTTGTGTGGAAAATAGAATAATGCCCTCCACAAGCTCCACACAGTGTCGTGAATTCAAAGCGCCTGGAAAACATGTCCATAACTACTTATTATTAATAATGATATATATATTTGATATATTAGAAAACAGAAAAGAGGTTATCGTCGATACTTATTGTCTGCAATGATCATATATTTCATACGACGACTATACGTTACTCTGCGCCACACTCGTTTGATGTAGTGAGCATGCCGAGATCGTCATATAAACCACACGTTAATTTATTTCTAGGCGTCTCATTTCAGAACGTATACATCCTACATGCACATATCAGATGGAAAATGTCATACACTTCTTTTTTCTATTAGTTTTTCTTCTGAACATTTGCGTTGAATATGTATTATTCAAAACCATAAGCGATACAGGTTATGATCGTTGATACATTAGTGAATGAATTATTGTTTTACGTCACAGCGGGAATCTTTCACCCATAGGTGACGATTGATACATTAGATATTTTCGTATTGTAGGTCTAAATATGACTACACAACTTGTGGTAATTTATAACGGTTCTTGGAATCTGAAAATACTTCGTAAAAGCAATCATTTATTTGGTAGCTACTATATGTAGCCTATTGGTCAGTATACTGGCATCAGAGACCATACCGATTAGGCTATGTTGTCTGTTCATCTAGATCTAGTGATGGATCGTTGTGGAGTACAGTTTAGTGTTTAAATACAATACAACACTACCCAGTGAATAATACACGATGATAAGCTGCATGATAGGCTGTGATCATACCCAGTAAGCTGATGCCAGAATAGACAATAGCACTGGCGGAACCATGTATATATCGCCGGCTGTGTGTAGATGAACTCTGTAAACAATGCTATGGAGTCTATAGTAAGGATACGTCACCTCACAGATGATGTCTGAACGCTGGTATCAAGTCTCACGTCGGTTCTGACTCACAGCACGTGAACTAAGCACAATCTATACCCCGGACATTCACTATTCACAGCCGGAAGTCATGTGACCTGACAAAGATATCACTTCCTGGCATCTGTCGCTGAACTTCCGGTCATGGTTCATATGAGGAAATTGTCGTTGTTCTTTAGCTAGGCGTTGCTATATACATGCAGCTGTAAAATTGCAAATGTATTACAATAATCTACCATATAATATACCATGCCTATTCATATGTTTTCCATCATGAAGCATGCATACAAACACATTCAATGAAATGAAAACCACACCAGATTCAATACCAATATTTGGGAAATAAACAACTTAGAATTAATTAAAATACAGTTTCATCTTTGAGTAATGGTATAAGGAAACTGCTGAACAGTTTACATGTATGCACTATCATAATCTTCCTGGTTAGAAGTGACTACATTAGCATGGTATTTGTATTGAGGACGCACGGACAAGATCGTAAAGATAAATAGATCACGTGGTGCTTCTGTGGCTGGTCTGTATGAGTTGTCAGAGCGCTGAGGAGACTGGAGTCTGGCTAATGTAACCCCAGTCAGTAACAGCGCATTAGAAAGCGACGCTATCAGCATAATAGTGTATACGGTGGTTTACCGAGGAACTCTTCTTCTTGTCAACTACGCAGCTTTTTATGCGGTCACTTCCGGTATAGTACTTCTTTGTCCGATCTGCATCCTTCAGCGGTCATTCAACGATGGTATGCAATATACTAAGATGCTAAGAGGGTGATAGCCGCGCCATATTGTCCCAATATACTGCATCAATATTTATTTATCCAATAACATGTTGATGTTATATATATCTTGTTACTATAGAAAGCTGCATTTATGGTAGCTCATGAAAACACCAAACTATCTCGTATTAAAACTTAATCATATCTTACATTTAATGTGATCATTATTATGTTATTGTCAAATACTCGTAATCAAATTATTGTATTTCTGCTGCCTTTGTGTCTTCAAATGTAAAGTTAACCGAATAATGCAGCTATCTGTGGTTAGATCACATTTCCAATACAACCATGGAGCTTATATACTGCAAGAATCAGCTGTATGCAATTACCCATATTGTATAGTATATTAAGACTATGTGCAATCATGGAAAAAAAAAATTCTAAATTATATTATTTCTTTCTACGTCAAAGGATTCGCCATAACATGAACCCAAAAGAAACTTGATGTAAGATTTCGTGGTGGTTCACATATAACATCATATAGTGAAATAATGCCTCCTAGACCATCTAGTCACCATCTAGTCACCACCTAGTCACCACGCTATCAGTGAATAATATGTATCTCCAGAGTGTTCTTTGACCCTTACGTCTATTTCATCGCCATGAATAGTTCTCCATAATTTGTGTGATCCCAAAACCATATAACTCTGAATTAATGTATGACCACAATTCCCCAACATCCCGTTATTTCCTCTGCTGTATAACTGCCCAATAACATAAGATCACTAAGATAAGAGTACTGTGATCCACTATTCCACCCACGAAGACTGGGTATCGTCTTGAGGACCACTGTGCTATACAGACCGTGGAGTCATCAGTATGCACCCACTGAATTCCGGTGAGCGACTGGGGAACATTCGATTCTGACAATGGCAGAGGCTCGGTCCAAATACAACCCTTCGCGTGGAAAGGACGAGGTAGTCTGATGTAGTCTGGTGTACTTTGATGTAGGGTGTTGTAGTCTCGTGTAGTCCCGTGTAGTCTCGCGTAGTCTGATGTAATTGTATGTAGGTTGGTGTAGTCTGTTGTAGTCTGATTTAGGCTAGCGTAGTTTGGTATAGGCTGGTGTCGTCTGATGTAGTCTGAGGATAGTCTGATGTAGTCTGATGTCCCACGTGGACTCGTCTTCAGGACAGCAGATACAGAGCGGGAACCTTGCGTGACGCATCACTTCACATTTCATAATCGTTCACGTGTAATCGATTTTTTTTTTACAGAATTAATTATAGGAGGGGGGTGTTTAACGCGGGAACGAGAGGTATTGTGTCGAATGGGACATGGTCTTTACGTCGAAATATTATCAGTCGACATAGAAAACTAAATACTGTATGCGGGGGTTCACGTGAAATACACAAGCTGTAAGTCATTGGGATTGAATGCTTGAATATAATGTGTAAGGGAAATATTATGCGTATGTAGATTTAAAAAACACAACTGTTAAAAGGTATAACAAGACGTAACATATGTTTACTACTGGGTGAGTATGATACCAGCTGTGCAAGTATATAGTGAAGAACCTCTCGATAGGTATGCACACCAACTGGACATTTTCAAGTATTGCCAAACTATCAAACGTTCAAAATTCGTTTTAGTTTTAATATTGAGTGATAAACTAACTAAGAACTCAATAAAATGTCTCCAGTTTCAAAATGTTGAGGAGGATATATATCTAGACAAGTCTACACTATTGTTAATAAAGTTGCATGTGTACTATTATGTTTTCTTTTAGACATTATACATAAATGGTTCATGTCATTTATAATCCGGAAATATTGTTGAGGAATACCTCGATGATGACAAACTGAAATCGTGTTTTTGTAGAACTATGAAGAATTTCTTCAATTTTAACATAGTGATTTTTTAACATGCATAACATTAGTTAGCCAATATCAGGTTTAAATAAATAAAACACGTTGCCTAGCAACAGAAATAAGTGATTTCAGTCTCGACTTTAATTTTACCTTGTTCCTGCGAGCTTGAAGAATTTCCTATGAATGTAATTTGGATATTTTTCTTATCGCTTTGGTCCAAATCGATAAGAGGTTATTTTCTTTGTATTCTTTTTCTCGCAAAAACTTCACTGCTATTGATCGAACGAAACCAGAATTGTTTTTACTCTATTCTTTGATGGATCACGTGGCAATTGTGAGGGCAATTTGTAATTATAGAAGGTTACATGTTACATGTAACTCTGCCACCTAGGACCTGTCCTATCAGGCTGGATGGAATGGTATAGTTACACAGTATTCCGGCAATTGGTTTCAAAATTGTTTCTATAATTAACAAACAAAATGCAGCTGATAAGGATATGAAGCTACCACTTCTTCTCCATGAAGAACATACGTTTAGTAATATTAGATTACACGGCAATATAATAAGACGGTGTGAAATAATTGTCATATGACACTTGGGAAAACATGTGCCCAATGTGACCTTGTCATCAAGACACGCCTTCTTGACCTTTACCTTGAAGTTGCTATATTTGTCTACCTTATCACACACCCGTCACCACCCTGAAACTACCCCGCTGTTCCTCTGAAACTACCCTGATGTTACTTTGAAACTACCCTGATGTTACTTTGAAACCACCCTGATGTTACTGTGAAACTACCCTGAAACTACTCTGATGTTGTACACTGAAACCACCCTGATGTTACTCTGAAACTACCCTGATATTACTCTGAAACTACCCTGATGTTGTACACTGAAACCACCCTGATGTTACTCTGAAACCACCCTGATGTTACTGTGAAACTACCCTGAAACTACTCTGATGTTGTACACTGAAACCACCCTGATGTTAC
>JAUTBV010098156.1:0-16482 GCA_032361325.1 Lepetodrilus fucensis
CACGTGACTGTTGCATGGGGGTTACGTGTGCTCTAAATATATCGATTCAGAGTTATCTCCGCCTAGCTTGGATTGGTTGATATATTTAGGAGCACGTAACCCCTTCGTAACAGTCGAGTGTCAAAAACAGAGTTCTATATAGACAGTGATCCCAGGGTATTTGATGGATAGGTTAGTGTAGTCATAATGGCTTGGGTTTTCGAGGATGCCTATATGTATGAGACAATCTGTAATATCTGTGTCACCTATGCAATCATTGTAAGACCTAGGTTTGCTATAATCATTGAGAGGCAGTGTGTCACCTGGCAATCATATAGAGCTGTGTGTAACCCACAACTACAATCATTGGAATAGTAAATGTGTCACCTATACAATCATTATTAAAGTAGAATATGTCAATTGTATACAATGTACTAATCCTTAAATGGTTTGCTCATGATCATGCACATGTTGAAATAGTGTATATTTCTTACACAATTTTTGCAATTTTAAATTTTGGTGAAGTTTCCCCCAAGTGTGAAGTGTTGTTGGAAATGACATCTTGCCCTGGGCAGTCTACCGATCTGACCAGGATCTTATCATTTCCTATCATCAGACTAGTGTGAGAAATGTGTCAATGGCCACTTTGAACCCTTTGCAGAGCCCACATTTCATACATTATCAGGTCCTATGTAATGTTTCCCCACATACTATGCAACATATTAATTTCTGATGATCTGTAGGAGGGTAAAAGTGTCAGTATTTGGTCAGCGTGTCAGACATTGCATAAGGCACATACTATCCCCAGGTGATATGTCATGTCATGAGTTGCCGGTCTCGATAGCATCACCTGCACAGACTAATCCGTCAGTAATAAGCTTTATGTGTTTGCGAATAGCAGCCATAAACACAAGGTCACCTACAAATGATAATATAGAAAAGAATGTCAGTAAAATGTACATTTTTTTATACTGATAATAGGAAGCATGATGGCTTGAAATAATTCTAAAACTGGTCACTCACTCAAAAACAATTTTATAATCTTGTTTGATATTGGGATAAAGACTTTTGTGTTCAGGAGAGTGAACAATCTTTCCTATAATTATGAATTTAATTTATTTCACAGTCAATGATTTCCATGATGATTATTTAATTCTCTTTCCTTGGCTCCGTGAAATGGTAGTATTTTCTAATGATATGCCATGGGTTGCAGAGCATACTTACACGATGGTGCAATTTAGATACAGCTTCTTTTAAACTTTGCGGGTGAAAAATTCCCACAGCGACGTTAAACTCCATATTCACTGTAAACTTTGCACTTGTTTTAATTGACAGCATGATTAGTATTGACAATATTCCAATAATTGTAATAATTTTGAAAATGAACTTCATGCAAGGACTTTCAGATACCTAGCTTTTGTAGTTACGAAAGGGTTAAAACATTCCATATTGATGTTTCCGCAAAGAAATCAGTCACACTTGGATACCTTTATTGATAATATCCTGAATTTCATATAGTGGATGTGGACATCATTGTAAGCCATATTCCCATAAGCTGAGCAATATACTCCACTGGACACTTGACCCATAGCTGATCAATGTTATTTTCCAAGGTTGTTGTTGACCAAATCCCCAGGATGCATGTCACAGACAGTTAACTTGGTATGGATCAAGTCACAGTTTTGTAAGACATCAGTGCCGTTACTGTCAATTTATCATGAGCGGCTTTCTGCATACCAAGTTGTCCATTGTTTGATAGTTTGTGCAGAAGGTCCACACTGCCAGCTGATAATCTAAGATATCGTCTCCCAACGTTGGAGACACGAACATGTTAGCAGTGATAGAGTGGGAAGTTTGCAGTGAAAGAGTGTGACTGTTTTATCAAGAGGCTCAGAGATAAGGGAGTCCATTAATACTTCATTGTGGCTAGCTTTAGTGTACTGATCACAGTGATCTGTCAAGGCGCAGTTTGGTTGGAAATTGAGTTGACTAGTTAATGACTTCATAAAATATGTATGTAGGTATTTAGTTAATGTTTTTGTTTACATTACATTATGAAGATGACAATAATTTATTATTTGTCAATTTGTAAGAATTTCAGAATTTGGAAAAGCTAAAATTATGTTATAATTAAAATATGAAAAGTAATTCTTTGCTGAATTTCTGCCATTGAAACTTGTATTTTCTTTTACTGCGAAAGATGCTATCACTATTTGTCTGCATAAGGAAAGCTAAAGCACAACAAATTTAAACCGATGCTTCCTTTGTTAAAAATAGAATTGCTGGAACAGATGCTATACATTTCTTTCATTTTCTACCTGTGATTTTTAAACTTCAGAAGAAAAGAAATGTGCATCCACTAAACAGATGCCTGTTTGATTTACCCCTGTTTATCACCATTGGGAATTGGCAACAAAGGATGTATCTATTGTTACACAACCTGTCAGGTCCATGTCAAGTAGGTGTATTGTGCTGTGTTCCTTTGAGGTCAGTTAGCTCTGTTCTAAATGATGGTCTAAAACACAGGTGATGGGAGATGGTGGGATAGTATGTCCAGCCTGAGGGACGGGGGTCTATGCACAGAGGTGGGGTTGTGGTCACTTCACCTGGACACCTCATGATAGCTTGACCGCTGGGATGGATGTCTGAACAGCCACATTGGACATGCACTGAACATGGACGACAAGAAATGTAACAGTGTAGAGTGAAAGTGAAAGTATTTCCAACAGTGCTTTCTGGAAAGGTAAATCCGCTTCAAGGGAGTTGTTTGAATAGAAGACACAAAGGATAACGTGGAGACTGAATTTCAGTTTCCATGTGTTAAATGTTTGAGGATTCTTTCTGGCGTTGCGCTTTTTACGGAGGAATATCCGACGAATGATCTCGCACACTTGACGAACTCATTGAAAAACAGTTCCTGACAAGTCTAGACTTCTAAGAAGACTACCCATGTTCTGCTTGTGATATTTTCCTGGTATAAAGTTTTACTTCAAAGAGTTCTAACGGTATTGCTCTTGTTCGTTGTCATCACCAGGATGAGGTTTCATAGACTACTAGAAAGTGAAGGAAGCATCAGCTTTGCTAAGCTAAAGTTACCGGTAAGTCTTCTGGACTCTCATTCCCAACCACATTGTAATATTTCTATATTGTAATATAGCTAGACTTACCTGGTAGTGTTTACTCATGTATGTCTTTAAGTAGTGTAACAAAATATTTATAGAACTGAAGACATAACAGCTATATTAGATGTCAGGAAATAAGTGTTGTTGTTTTTTAATCATGCGGTATAAAAACCATACTTGAAATAAGACATTTTACTTTAGTAGAAATGTATGTATATTCCCTAATCAATCATTTGATGACATTTCCCCCTTGAGTTAAAGACACGAAAGGGTTAAGTGTCAATCGAATGATTGATTTTGCAATTTGGATAACCATGTGTGATATGTCCATAAGCTTGTGTAAGTACATTGAGGAGAACATAGTGCAGTGGTAGTGTGTCGGCTGACAAAACTGAATGTCCCTGGTTCTAATCCAGCTCTGTCACAGGAACCTTATCCATAATGGAGAACAGTTCATATGTAAGATTCAGGGTCCATGACTTCGTACAAAAGTATGAGTATTATTACGCGTAAGATTCATTGTCTGAGACTTTCTACCATGTATAAATATCAGTACATAGATTCAGGGGATTGACTTTCTGCCATGTATTATTACATGTAGATTCATGGTCTGTGCTTTTATAACAAAGTATGAGTATATTACTACATGTAGATTCAGGGGTGTGAATGTATCTTTACATGTAGACAGTTTATCTTGCGGTACATTATATTGGACCCATTATATTGTACCTTTCTATACAATGTCATATACAGTTGATGGCTATCAGTGAAACATGTTACAGTCTACATGCTTCATTGGACTATACTTATGTACAGTATTTTATCATCAATTCTGTGGGATGTATCTATTGTGTGGACCGAAGGTGATACCATAGGTACAGTTAACTCTATGAAATTCTTCCTGGTCAGAATACAGTAGCAGAGAATATAGGTATGTACAGTGTGATGTACGTTTGAATTGTAGGAGGTACAAGTATGTTTAGTCGATCTGTCAGATTTCAGAATTCTATGGACCAATTGGGATAACTTGAGTGCTTCTTTGAAAGAAGTTATATTGGGAATTAATTGAATGCTGTGCTCCATTGAATGGTCTAAGCAGCAGTAATTTAAACTGTAGATTGGTAATTGGGATTTTTAATGTTGAACACCTGCCCTTTCTTTGAAACGGGTCATTCGTTCATTTCTATTCCAATGTTTCGGAAGTTATTTCTCTATATTTACTTGAATACAATTTACTATATTGGTACAAATATGTTGGCATTCCATTGATATGAATAAGTACTTTTATTTTTGCAGTTTCCATGTTTTAATTTGTTTTTCATGTATAGAGTGCATCACAGAAAGATATGTATTACATACTTGCATGGATGTCACAGTATTTCAAGGATAACCTGTATATTTAGAACAAAACATTAAGCTTGCATGCAGTGAAAATAGTCTGTAAGCTCTTTTGTCTATACCCACTGTCCGGCTGTCCCTGGGTTGGACAGCTCTGAACCTCCACGACATGTTACCTAACTCAGTCAGGACTGCAGGGAAATATCTGAATAGTTGGCTTGTGTTCATCTGAAAGCTTCTTAAATCTAAAACTCCTAAAATAAGAATATATTTAATCCTTCGGTTACGTACTCTAAGCTTCAATACGCAAACTGGTAATTGTGTTAAAATTAGAATTATTTTTAGCATACTTGCATACAATGAGGTTATTTTTATAGACGACTTGATCGATATATTGGCTGGTTCGAATGGTGTCTGATTGATGTGATGGCTTTGTACTGGTGAAGCAGTGGCTAGGATTTGTGTCATTATTACATCGTTATGTTACCTGCCTCAGGTGAGATGCAGGTACAATGTCTGGTAATACAGGTGAGTGACTCATTGTGAGGGAGAGTTGCCTGTGTATTGTCTCCATGCTTCAGATGATAGATCAGAGTGTGATAATCAGGACTAGAGGGCTCTCATTTGCATATGACATGTTAAAGGTCAAATGAAGTATGAAACTCAATTAAAAGCTGCGTGATAATGTGTTTATACTGAGCTCTGTATATAGATGTTGGATACACTACTACATAATGTTTCACCAGTACTGAAAGATATAATAGAGGAAGTCCTTCAACATGAATATCACAGGTAGTACTGATTGGCTGAATAACAATACACTTCATTTCATTGGTTGGTTGTTTGCTGAATCTACCTACTGACAGTAAAATGATTAAAGTTAACACTGCGTGTATCATGTTCTGAATGCGATATCTCTTAGAAAAAAAATTCATACCCTTTAATTTTAACCTTCTCTCTGCTGAATAAATAAAAAGCATTGTCTATCTGTGCTGAGTAGTTTCCTAGGAATCCAAACAGTAAATGTATTATGTGGTTTGAAAAAGAGTTTTACTGTACTTTAAATGTGAATATCCTGTGCATGTGTATATACACTAAAGGCTATGGAGGTCTCGAGTAATAGCCAATATATTATGATAATAAACATGTAGAGTTTTCTATCCATTAATGCAAAATATCCTGCACTAACAGATATTTGAGAACTTTACTTTTTGTCCGTCTGCCATGACACAGACATGATGTTCTCGCGAAATATTTCCGTGGCTGGTTTGATCAAACATGAATGTTGACTGACAACTTTTTCAAATGATTTAAAGTCCTGAGTAGATTGGTAAGATCTGGAGTTTATACTTGAATGCTGGAGGTAACAGGATTTTGTTATTTAACCCGACAGCCTGTGGAGCATGCTTGGAACAATGGTAAAATCCCACACAGCCAAATCCTATAGGGACAGTCTTTGATACCAAGCATGGACAGACAGGGAGCCTTTGAAGAAATGTTGACATTTAAACTGGTGAAACATCTCCGGATTCTATTCAGTGGGTAATGTGTGTAATGACAGGAAAACACAGATTAATTTGGAGGTTTGAATTGGCCGGGTTAGATTTATTGAGTGTACATGCCATACCTGCCCATCTACAACACTGACTTGGCACCATGGGAATTTGTGGGACTTTTACAGTTAGCAGGACACCAGTTTGGTATCATGGGAATTTTGTGATGTTGGAGGATCATTAGCAGAATGGCAGTGTTTATGTTTATATGTAATTAAATGCAATTGTATAGCTTGTGTGAGGTTTAGGCTGATTGTGAAATACATGAACCCACCGGAATATGAATTTGTGATTTTTAAACCAGAAAAGCGATTATGCAATAGAGATGATTATCCAGTTATCTAGAGCTCAATGTTGCTGATAGACTGAACCTGGGATTATGAATTGATTTATAAAAAAGATAGGCTTTTTCAGATTGCCACCAGGTAATTAGATGAAAACAACGTTGTAAATGTGGTGAGTGAGAGGAGAATATTAATATACGGTCTGCATCAGGGATACGAACCAGTGACGGGGATCTGTGTATGATGATGGCCATGATCTGGTTGTTGTTATCTATTGTCATCACGACATCAACTACAAAATACTGAATAATTACCATGTGGAACGGATGCCTTCACGGACAGCCATTCTGGGCTAGAAGAAGCAATTACACTTCAATGTTTGTCCTCTGTACGAGGCTGTACTACGAGGCTGTACTACGTTGGTGATTGGATGGGGAGGTGATCTGGATTTTGGTCATTAGGATGTTCTACTCTCCTGTCAGGTCCTAAGCTCGGATCTAAACATAGGACATGTGTTTAATTTTAACAATCATGCTTGACACTGTTCGCCATTAAAACAATTTTTAATTAACTATTTTTACGATGAAGTCGTAGATTTATTGAGGGACTTTTATGTTGTGGTGGAAACATAATGACTTTTCTCTTTTGGATAACAAGAGGTTGATTACAGGCGACTTTTTCATGAATATTTTCCCCTTCGATTGATTTACCGCGAAGTGGTGCATGATGGTGGTGCATGTGGTTAGCATGTGAGGGCGACATCTGTGAGAAGATATTGTGTCCGCATGTGCTAGACACCGCCATTAATCAGAATCAGGATGTCTGGATCATCTGTGTTCACCTTGGAAACATCGGCCAGAAATTGAGCGAAATGTTCCGAATAACTTGCAGATATAAAAGTTGGATCCTTCGATGGCAATGGAATTTCAAGGATAGTCTCAACCCTGCAGAATGGAAGGGTTTAATTAGTGGATGGAGTGGAGATGCTAGGTAGACACGGATGAACTTCTGACACAGCGGAGGGTGTGCATATTTACACCTGTTGATGATCTGGTGGTCCGAAACAAGGGACAGGTTTAACTTCTGTTTGTACTTTTTCACCCATCAACAGATCAAGCTGGATGTGTTAAATAGAGCTATCTCTGACAAGGATGAGATTGCCTCAATGGTTAGAATAGTTCTCGTTGTTTACAAACGTCCGGGTTAAATATTTGTCAGGACCAACACTGTCAACTGACCAGGCATTGTTACTTCACAATTCTCCGTGGCAAGTGTAATGTCTGTCAAAGGGTTAATGCGGCAAGTGTGATGTCTGTTGAAGGGTTAACGCATAGCCAGACATGCTTGGATGAAGAGGTAGACTGTAAACTTGCACAAAAAGCGGACAACGCGTTGATGCAATAATTGATGACATAAGGTGAGACCGCTACTATTATATTTCAACTTGTCACGTATGAGCCACCTGACGAGGGTTGCTTACTGCCTCGCAGGGGTTAACTCAAGGGAGAGAGACAGGACATACAGTGTGTGTTCATGTCAGGACCGGGCAGTATTCAAGTTGATTTGATTTACATTGGTCTCGATCTATCCGATCCATGTTGATTCATCGTGGATTGATGTTAATTAATTGATTTGGAGAAATCTATTCTTGTCAAGGATATGGACATGCATAATCAGCGAGATGTGTGACATGTGTGGGCTGTGTGGGCTGCTTGTCTCAGCGTAGCGGTGCCCACGGAGGATGTGTAAACCTGTTGCCATCTTGGATACACTTCTACTCAATTGTTTATGAATCCTGTGATTTTTTATTTTAAAATAATTTTACTAATTGCCAATGTAAGAGTAAACAACATTCATATAAGTTTTAATGTTTATTCACTGAATGTGATTTAATAATTTGGAGAAATACTTTTTCATACTAGTTTCCAGATGGAATAACAACTCTGGATATTTTCCTCTCAAAATATGCTTTATTGGTGTAAGCAGTACATATTGGAAACATGATTATTTTTATATATGACTCAGGAAAACATACCATGAACATATGGCCTGGCATGACGGTATTATTGGAGATTAGCAGGGTGGTAAGCTAGTGAAATCTGGGCATTACTATACAAGACATTAGTTCATGCATGGACGCCATCAGTACTGCAAACCCGCAACAAGACCAGAGGCAAGGAAGACGTCTGATATTACTTTGAAGCAATATTGTTTTCATCCACAACATTGCGGACTATTTCTGAATTCAGCGTGGTTATCAGTACAGACCACGTTGCTATGTTGCCGTACCTGTGAGATCATCCCGCGTAGGAAAGACTTCTGACATCGTGAAAGACCAGAAAGGAATCTCTGTATCAGTTCAGTTTGACTGAGATTTAAGTCATTGTTTGCTGTCAATGGCTCCGGACTTACAATAGCACTGAAAGTGTCACCAGTCCTACCAGATCTAAAGGGTTAACTACTGTTCTTCTTGAGTACTGATGCATGAACTGTGAATACCGTGAGTTGATACACTAACTGTTCTCTGGACACATGGACAAATCAGCTGTATGCTGAAGCTGTAGGACAGGTGGATAGACAGCTTCTGCAGCTGTAGTAGTGCTTGAAGGACAGCTGGACAGATCATGAGACAATTGGTGGAAAGTTATGATGGAAAATTGAAAGACCAATTTTCTTAATTAATACTGCAGTTGGATATTACTGCAGTCTATGTGATATTACTGCTAAGTAGGAACCGTGTACTTGGCTAACTTTAACTTGAACATGGCTATAGTAGAAACCTTGAACCCAATGAGAACTGGGATCGTGGCCAACAGAAGGACAATCTGGACTGAGTAATCCCGGTCAACTGAACTCCAGTAGGGTCATTGTATGCCCTGGAAGTCTACTGATCATTATGATATCCTTTCCAGGCACAGGCTGACCTGGCTAATTGAAGACAGTAACTTGGCTTCTTACTTTTCATGGTTAACTTGCACCTCCAGGCTTAATCCAGTCTTGTGTTTGTCTTAGTGAACGCGGATCAAGACTTGTTTGTTGCTCATACCTGTGGCAGTGGGGAATTCAGAGCATTGGATCTTACAGGGATTTACAGGATTAAGGATGTGATGTGTCTTATCCCTGTGTTGAAATAACTGGGTGTTTTCAGTGGAGCCTAAGAGTACAACATTCATTTAAAAAAAATCTTAATGAAAATAAATCAATTATAAAATTTTAATTAATGATTACAATTATTTATAGTTGAATTAAATTGTTTTAAAATAGATTCCTTTTAAAGAAAATGTAAAATATCATCTTTGGTGGAGTGTTTTCAGATTAGGTAATCATCCTTTTCTTTCTGTTTACTTCCAGTGTAAATATACAGGTGAAAGCACAGAGCCTTGTTGTACGCCTTTCTTTGTGATAAACATTGTACCGTATTTCTTTAATTCGAGCAGTGTTGTGATAACATCAGTGGCCACTACTGAGAGACTTGCCTGCTCTTTCATACGTACATTGATATACGGCTGCATGTCATTCGTCACATCAAACATTTACTGTCTCGGCGCAGTCAATATATGTTGGAAAAAAATGCTCCAGGTTTGTCCGTCTTTTGTTGCTTTTTAGGAAAGCATTTAACTTGTGAACATCCCGCGGTGTGTTTGAACAATCACAAAACAGGTTCTGTGGATTATCTGCACTGCACAGGAGACAAACGCCTGCAGACTTCACCCTGGATCGAGGTGTTTGTCACTTCCAAGTGGAATTTTCACCGGCAATGTGACGTTTGTGTAATTTAGTGGATACCTGTCAGTTTGACACAAGAGTCTCACAGACAACCGGCTCAAAATGAATCCCACGGAAAACGTGATTTGGAGGGAATATTTACAGGTAAAATAACAATGTTGTCATACATACCGGTAATTCATATACAATTTTATTTTATGCATTTTCATATTTTATACATTTGTATATGTATCACAGTATTGTATATTTAAAGAGTGAATATCTAAAGTAACATGTAAAGTAACATATATCTTGTTTCATGTTATATGTCATAAAATATAGGAAAGTTATTTTATATACATATATGTAGACGCGATTGATATATGTTGATATATTATGATTTATGAGACAGTGTGATATTTATTGGTATGAGTAAGGTATGTCATTCATAGGCTTATTCTGATGTGTTAATTTATTCTATTTGTGTCATTGCTGTTATGAAACATGCAGCTGTGAGTATCCCGTGGGTATTGAACTCTTCAGCTCTTCCATTCACAAACACAGAGATGTAAGACATGTTAAGCAACATATTTATATTGTACATTGTGCTTGCATGTACATGTATACTATAAACTGTTTCCCTGGCCAATATATACGACATCAATACCTGATTTGATTGAAAGAGTTTAACAGGTGTTATAGGCATTAATGGTATCTATTTCTTTGCTGCGTCAAACTTTTAGTTTTGCATAATATGGTAATATTATAATATGGGTTGAGCATGTGTATTGCATATGTGAGAGGGACATTTGGATTGGGTTTTGCAGCCATGTTTTGAGAGTAAATTTGAAAGAGCGTCATGGTTTTTTTTTGTGTTCATCTGTCATTCAGTTCGCATAGATTGATCTGTGTTACCTCAAACAGCTCACCTCCATGCTGGGCTTGCTTGTCATCAGGAAGACTTGCTGCTAGGCCACTGATTTAGAACATCGGCTGGTGTTTGCATAATATTTGGCATCCATTGTTTAAACATTTCCCCCTTGACAGGTCAATTATTTTGACCTGTTGCAAGGGATGGTGTCACTGTTCCTTCAGAAAAAGAAAATAGTTGACGTGTTTAGTGCAGGAAAGGCAGTCTGTACAAGCAATTATTTGGCCGATGGGGCTATCATTCAATTTCACATTGAAGTTAATTTGTACCTGTTGTGGGGAGGGAGTCTTACTCTCAGGGGATGTCTTTAGGGAAATAATGTTATTATTCCTCATAGCAATTGGTGTAAATTTGATTACACACTATTTAACTCCTTTGTAGTAAAGGTTTAATATATAAAAAGATAATAGCAATACTTTAATCACAATGCAATCAATATGATTCATATTAATTAATACTTGTATTTTTAAATTGCCCTGAAATATATTTATCAAGTAATTAATAAGAGTTATTTTCCTTCTCTGTCATTTTGTTGAATAGAGACCATCTCTGGTGAATTAAGCCTTCTGTTTCTTAACGAGCCCAATCAGATGGGCTTTTGGTCCGAAATTTCGCTGCAGGTAATTAGTGGAGCTAATTGGCACCCGTCAAATTAAGTTGTCTTGTCCCTTGTTCCCCGTCAATCAGACGGACTACGAGGCTTGAGACCAGTGATGTGTAATGCATCTGTTAGCTGCACAGAAAGCGAGGACATTGTCACCGTGGGGAATTGTACATCCCAATTTTTCATCCAGAGGTCCTGATCCTGGTGAGGGAGGTGAAAAAAAAGGGAGGGTTTTCTTTATGTAGGCCGAATAACGAAAGGCTAAGAAAAGGATGGTATGTTTAGTGAATCACCTGGTTACATCACTGGCAGCACCTGTAGTGTCTACCATTGAAAGCAGTCCACCAATCTGTGACACACAAGCCTTGGGTGTTAATGGGTCCGGGTCACATGACTACAATAATAGAAGCTACAATAGAAGACTTCTGTGTGATACTTGATTGTGTGATACCTTATTGAATTCACTGATGATATAATCTGGGGAAAATCTTAGACAGGTGGCCGGATCTTTGATTTTGTCGTAAGATTACGAGGGGAAAAAAGTAGGTGATGTATTAGTTCAAGATGGGTATGCAATGGTACACAATGAAGCATTTAACATGATTTCTGACCCTCATGCAGTACTTGTATACAATTGTCTTCATTAAATGCTATCTTGTTACTCCATGTTTCATTTGTCAAATATTGACATCATAAAGAGTGTACTACAAATATTAACGGTTAGTTGTACGTTGTCCAGAATCTTACATTGTCTTCGACAATATATGTTTAAATTAGTATCACGTATAAAACTTCTCGAATACTTTACCGGTAGTGTGCACCATTGTATTATAGAATACATGCATGGTTGTATTTGGTTGTACTATTTCAGAACTATTGTTTACACATCAAACTTCCACAGGTATGCATTAACAGAATGATGGTGGATAAGAAATAATTGTACATTTTAACTATTATTACCAAGATTAAAAATGTTCAATGCATGCGGGTAGAAAAAACACCTCAGGCCTCTTAATCATAAGAGACCTTTGGTATTATAACAAACTTGACAAGTTGTGGTTGACTTGAGTCAACTTCATTAAATCACTGCTTGTGAGTTTGTGTGTATGCATTGTGCAGACAATCTATTTCATTTTGGTGATAGCCGCAAGCTTGGTCCTGTATTTCTTTCTGAGTCATGGACATTCTTCACTATAACACAGGCAGCTTCTCAATCAATAGAACATGTGCAAGCTGTCATTATAGTTATGAACCTTGTCAATACATCTACAGGTAACGTGCATTCACGGTTATACTCATTTAGGGCTGGTATAATAAACAGTAGTTCAAATCAAATGCATGCACTAAAATTGTGTTATTTTGTTAACATTAGTGTTTATATATTTCACAATGTATATTGGTAGAGGAATAGATGTTAGTCTATTGTTATATACTTATTACTTGTTATGTAATATTAATCTTTAGTAGTATTTATGTAAGCTGAAAATAGTTACCATGTACAACATGTCATATTAAGATTGAGCAAATGATCATTATGTGTACCATAATATCTTGTGATTTACTAGTATGTTATTGAGTTGACAGTATGAGTATGTATCATCTTCAACTACTGGCGTAAGAAAACCTGCAGTCCATAACCATGACTGCATCTTCTCTTAATATTTGTCATCCTTTTGTTCTAACTAATCCATCGTGTAATGAAACTCAAATGTGCAAACCATTAATTCTTTATTTCTCTAATCCGTCAAGAAGTGACACTTTCTCCCAAATCCCTGTCCAGGCGGATCATTGTGTGGGTATCGTGTGGAAGACTGGCCGCACGATCGGCAGATCCGTCACCATGACAGTGGCACACCAGGGGAAATAATAAGCTTTACACGATAGCCCTGATGGTCTTCTGGAGTAGGAATAATTATTTCATGTCCGGTAATGTCTTGCCAGTTATCCCGAGTTCTTTATCCTTCTCAGGTGGCTAATTACCTGCCCTTAACGAGCCGTATACGTGCTGACACAGCATATTTTGTTGCCAGCTCCGATATTCACATCAGGCGATCAGGGTCATGCTGATGACAGTTCTGTTTAATTTACTAAAAGCCTGTAGCTATCATGTATTCTAACCCTGGAATGATTCTGTATATTTGATACAGATATGTCATAGTTAACCCTCGCCCTACTGGATTAGGCAAAATAGCTGCTCATTAGGGCATCTCTGGTTGTCTTCAGCAGGGAGAGGGTTAATCTCTGATGGTGCAGAATGTAGGCTTCCTGCTGTTTCGTAGTGTGTATGCAGCTCTCAGTGTAGTAGACCACAGGAACTGTTGGCTTAGGGGCAAGACATGAGATACTAAGCAAATATAATGCATGTTGTAGACATGCGAACTAAGATCAGATAAAAATAAATAAGCCTGCTATATAGGCAATGTTTTAATGCAGTAAGAGAAGCCACATGTTCTATACTTCTCTAATAATAGAATGCCTGTCTGTTATCAATATTTTATGGGTTGTATTTTTTTTGGGTGGGGGCTTTTCAAATCAGAAATATGTATTTTTGACATCTCTCCTTTTTATGTGAGGTCAAGTATACTCTATGATAAATATGTGTCTTTATTATGATTGTTTGGGTATCAGTTTGCCATGAAATAGGCCTGATAGGTAGGTAGTTAGTGAACCATTTATGTCCAGATCACAATGTAGAGAAATTAGACCTGGTCTTCTGGATAATACGACCATTGTTGTTTTATGTACCATATTTTCTATACTTCAGTCTCGCACGAACAATACACATGAACATGCATTGCCTATCTGGTGATCCTTCAGGGCATATTATCTCTCATTTACTATTTTTGTTCACGTTTATCATGTTTATGAAGATGTAGTTTACAGTTACTATGGTTACTGTGATAATGATCATAATGAGGTCAATATATCTATTGCTGGAATCACAGATATTAAGATCAGTTGTATAGTACATGCTTCAGAGAGTATTGTGCTATCTGTAAAGATATCATTTGATAGTCAAATATAGTTGTACTGTATGTAGTGCCCTGCTTCTAGTTCATTTGATTGCTAGAACACTTCCATTAATATTGTATAGTTCCTAGTCCTAGGTACATTACAAACATGCATAAATATTTGAAGGCTTCCTAATATAAGCAAGTCTTGTATCATTATACAATGAATGTACGCAGTTCTTGTTCATGGTTTTTTTCTGTACACATAGATATTTCTGTTCTCATTCTGTATTATTTCTGTTCTCATTCTGTATTATTTCTGTTCTCATTCTGTATTATTTCTATTATTTCTGTTCTCATTCTTTTCGTTGCAAATGGGTGAAAGATTCCCGCAGCGACGTTAAACTCTATATTAACTCATATTCTCATTCTTTATTATTTCTGTTCTCATTCTGTATTATTCCTGTTCTCATTCTGTATTATTTCTGTTCTCATTCTGTATTATTTCTATTATTTCTGTTCTCATTCTGTATTATTTCTGTTCTCATTCTGTATTATTTCTATTATTTCTGTTCTCATTCCGTATTATTTCTGTTCTCATTCTCTATTATTTCTGTTCTCATTCTCTATTATTTCTGTTCTCATTCTCTATTATTTCTGTTCTCATTTTCTATATAGGTATTCCTGTTCCCATTCTGTATATAGGTATCTCCCCCCTGATTCCATTCCTATAGATATTGCCGCATACATCACGGTGACGTTAAGAAAATCTATAAACTCTGTTAAGGAGATGACGGAAGTATTGATTCACTGTGTCACAGTTTGTGTGTGTGTCCGTGAGGCAAGGTACCAGAGCTAGGAGGATTTGCTTGAGCGGCTCCAGTAGTCGGTGGAGCACAGCATTGGTCGATGATGCCTCACCTGTGTCCACGTACAGGTATTACATGCATGATGATAATCGCTATCTGATCAAAACCAACACACCTGGATATCGTGGGAGGTCTCAATGTTCTACAGGTAGGGGAAGTTTTTTTGCTTGTCGGATTTTTATGCATTATCAGCTGATTATTGATTGTTTCAACACTAGGTTTTCTCATTGACGAAGCTGTCGGTTAGGTCATTTCCAGTGTATCTATTATTTACAGTTGCTAAGTATTGTGTTCTGTAGTTGCTGATGGTATGCATGGTGAAGTTTGAGATGCCCTTGAACAAAACAGCTAGAGTTGTGTGTAATTGCATCATAACAGTTCAGTTGGCTGCACATTGGAGACATTAATTGACAATAGGAATACCTGTAGGAATCCGATACGCAGGCACGTAACACCCCAAGGTCTTAATGCTATATTGAATATTGCAGTAATTTCTTACATTACCACCGTACACTGCGGTTTGTGTAGTGACCGCAGGGACACTATAGATACATACGAGGTCCCGGGATGGAATTACAGACGATATCTACCCCAAGTCAGATGATCATTACTGCACGATGGCATGACAAACACACATCAGGGTCGGACAATGTCAAAACATAGATATATTAGTAGTTGTATGACTCATAGTATTTCACATTCCCTGCCCAGCAGTTCAGACTTTGAACAACATTAATGTACAGGTGAATCACGAATTGTACCTATGAAGTAAAAGACCACTCAAAAAGATCAAAGAGTGACATTGTTAATGAAACCATGCATTAAGTACTACTTGCATGAAAACTGTTATTTTATCAATTGCTATAATCAGTGATTACAGTGATCCATAGATATGTATTGTTTATACTGGTTAGGTGCCTATTATTGCCCAGAACCTATTATCGCCTACCCCACTGTAGCGCTTCCACATTCGTGATGATTTGGATTATGGCATATTTTACCAATTGATGATAATTACCAATAGATGATAATTGGAGCAATAATTTTATTTTATTTTAAAACAACCAGGAAAACATTCATATATCAGGCGATAATAGGCCTGTAAGCAGTATAATAATAGAAGGCAGGTTGTGGGTGTAGTTGGAT
>JAUTBV010098167.1:0-16476 GCA_032361325.1 Lepetodrilus fucensis
TTTGACTAAGTATTATTTTATGCAGAGGGACTACGTTCGAAAGAAGGAACGGGTACAAAGGCTCCATTTGCAGGTGCTAATGCTCTTATTTACATACCTGCACGTGTAAATTCAGCCTATTTGCCTGTGCCTTCTTTCGAACGTAGTCCCTCTGCATAAAATAATACTTACTCAAACTATTTGGTGGTTGTTATATAAACAAGATGTTTTATTACTGGTATAATATTTTTAATTTTTTAATTTTGGTCAAATGAAATAAGAATTTTGTTTGTGTTTGTTTTTCATTCCATGAGGTAATTACCGAGATAATCTACGAAATAGGGGTGTCAATGCATTTCATGCCAAACCATAATTGTTACTATTGCTCAAAGTGAAGGCAAGTACGAGTTTAGGATTGGCGACACAATCACCAATGTCACGGCTTATAGTATCCGTTTATAGTTAAAGTTTATTAATAATGATAGACGCCACGCTGACTAGATCCGAGAGCACAATGAGAAGAAATGGGGCTACGAGCATAATGATCCCAAACATTCCAAAACTAACAGAGGACTTCCGGTCGTCAGATGCACTGGTTTTCTTCCGAATAGAACTGGTTAGATTCTTGGTTTCAACTATCAGTTCTTCTTTAATAGCCAGTGATTGCTCTTCCGTGGATGATGTGCGGTTCTTCTTACAAAAGCATGCGCATTTCCGAAAGCGGACTCTGGTTGAAACGTTCGTTGTCGTTGCAGGAGGCAGTTTTGTGGCTGTGGCCATTGTTTCTAGAGTTACGTTGGTAGTTGTTGCAACGTTGGAGATCGTACTCATGACCCCTGTTGCATAGACAGTGCTAGGACTCGTATATGTGGCTGATGTTCTGATGACACTACTTCCCTGTGAGCTGACCGGTCGTTGTGAAGTAGTAGGAGTGGTAGTCGATGTAGTCAAAGTACCAGTAGTAGTAGTAGTAGTAGTAATAGTAGTAGTAGCAATAGTAGTAGTATCAATAGTAGTAGTAGCAGTAGTAGTAGTAGCAGTCGTAGTAGTAGCAGTAGTAGTAGTATAAATTATAGTAGTAGTAGCAGAAGTCGTAATAGTAGCAGTAGTCGTAATAGTAGCAGTAGCAGCAGCAGTAGTGGTAGCAGCAGTCGTCGTCGTCGTCGTAGAAGTTGCAACATTCGTAGTAACAACAGTCGTAGTAGCAACAGTCGTAGTAGCAACAGTCGTGGTAGCAACAGTCGTGGTAGCAACAGTCGTGGTAGCAATAGTCGTAGTTGCAACAGTCGTAGTAGCAACGTTCTTGGTAGCAACAGTCGTAGTAGCAACAGTCGTAGTAACAACAGTCGTAGTAGCAATAGTCGTAGTAGCAAGAGTCGTAGTAGTAGCAATCGTAGTAGCAGTAGTAGTAGCAGTAGTAGTAGTAGTACGTGTTGCTGGTAGTGAACTTGTTGTTAATGTTATTGTTGTTGGTCGTTTTGTTGGTGGTTTTGTTGTTGTTGTTGTTGTTGTTATTGATGTTATTATTGTCGGTGTTGTAGCAGTAGCGGGCACAAGTGGGGTAGGAACAGCATCTGCGACAAAAACACAGCAAAGCATAATCACGTATGTAGAACTTGTACAGTAATTAATTTACTTACTTTCGCTAGCACCAGTTTATATAATAAATGTATCTGTGAAAGGTGTCTTACCTGTAAAAATACGTATGTTTAGCAGTTGTATTTCACCAAGAGCCCAGGCAACAATAGTCACTGTGTTAGTAGTTGTATTATCCTGTTCGATTGCCTTAAGGCAGTCCGTATCATATTTTACACAAGGTATGCAATCCAAGCACGTAGGTGGGGTAGTGTATATGTCTACAACATCGGGTGCTGAAAAGCAGACAATGAATGGATGAATGAATTGGCAGAGGTATATGTAGAATGCCTTTCTTTATACGATCCTGGAATAAGATTTCCAGTCAATTGAAGTCAAGAAAATACTATGCTAATTTTCATCTGAAATCGTCATCACAGGTGGTATATATTAATGAGTGTATGAATATTATGCATGGCGGCCATATCAAGGCATAATCATGGCATATGCTATGCATGACGACAGGCACTTGAATCAGGCCATTATTTTATTAAATATATATGTATATTTTTATATATATTTTTTTCTTATTGTAGTTTTATTTAAAATATATTCTATAAAAAAACAATCGACTGGACACGCGGGTATCCGTCTACTCTCCAACTAATATCAAGCTACACCTCGCTGGCGCAACGTACCATCCAGAATGCCGGTCCATGTCTCCTAGCGGCAAAAACTATGCAAAGGGACGTAAGCCGTTTGTCTTAACGTAGTACGGAGAAATGTAAACGGGAAAACTCACCTATTTTTCGACTTTCACATCAAATAATTCCAAGTCGGTGCGGTAGCAGGATAATTTGAATGCAGGCGCCTGTCGGGAATTCATTACTGTACATGTTCGCTGTAGTAATGCATGTAGAAATATGAACGGATATTTAAAAAATAGCAATCAAAGTGGAGGTGGTGTGGATTTCCAACGGCCGAAATGATATACCTTTCTCTTATTTATGTCGTCGATGACGATTTATATATATATATATTTTTTATTATTTTTAATTTTTTTATTTTTTTTATAGAATATATTTTAAATAAAACTACAATAAGAAAAATCTATTTAAAAAAACAACATATATTTAATAAAATAATGGCCTGATTCAAGTGCCTGTGTGTAAACCGATACCAGACATGGCATACAGCTCGGTATCACTGTAGTAATACAGGGGATTTTCCCAGTCACACTCGCTCTCTCCTCAAAGTCCTTACATAACCATATTACATAACAACAGCAGCCAGCATGCAAATGAAATGCTATCTGTTACTTTAGCGTGCTAACTAAAGTTTAGACTAACTTTTCAGACTCAGCGTGAGTGAAGAAAGTGGAGAAAGTGAAGACAGATAAAGGCGATAAGAAAAGATAGTTATTGCATGACCCCCTCCCCACCATTGCTAAAATCGTCAAAGCCGCTATCCCTAATGTCGCAAGGACTGGCCCTTAAGGAAAGCTGGCATTTCCATTCTGCCTTATGTCTATGATCAGTACACACACTGCTCAGGTATATAAAAAAACAGACCCTTATATTACATGCAGCTAACTAACAAACATGTACAACACTAGTCAATACAACAGGTATATTAACAAATTTGTCAGGCAGCATCTTATCCACATCTTCTTAGACATCTGAATTCTGAAACATTAGGAGAAAATGAAAGCAAAGGTGGCTACAGGACTGACTATTGGATATACATGTATATATATGTTTTAAATTGGGGTTTAGAGTCGCTTTCTAGATTGTTTCACTAATATCACGACTTGTCACTTTTCATGAGGAAACCCGTAACATCCATAGTGCTGACTGTTGCAGTAAACCTGCGAGCATCGGCTGGTACTGACACGACTAAGGATGATAACTGCATTGCCACAGACAGCGCAAAATCAAAGACCAAAGTGTAAATTGACAAAGAGCAAATTCCTTAGACAGAGTTAGTTTATTTAGGCTACAATCTGTGTCAATCATCACAAGATTAATCCTATTGGCAGTTTGTTCTGTAATTGCCTTGAAGGTGTTGTCCTTGAGCATCAGGTAATTAGACTGTTATTTTAATCATCACCAACTGAATATGCTCATTAGTGTCAAATTATCTGGCAATGGTTACTCGCACTGTACAAGTTTCAAGTTATATTAGCTAATATGGTAGAGTAACATCCTGAACTATTTTAAATAGTGAACGATCGCTTGAGTGATAAAAAAGTGGAAAGGAATGTACCTGATTGTATACTTAGTGCTTCAAGTATTGCTGTTATTGCACACTGAATAAAGATAGTGTTACATGCAGTATATTGTTGGCGTTATTCTTAGTACTACTGAAACTGTCGTCGCCCTGTATATTGCTATGAAAGGAGGGAACTCTTGTTTAGAATGATTGTTCCGATAAACCGGTTGATTCGCTTACCGGCCAGGGGTCCTATTCTCGAAACGTTCTTACGACCATACAACATTCTTAGCCATTCTTGCAGTATTGCTATGAACTGTTCTTAGGCTAAGAAGCTTGTAAGAACGTTTTGAGAATAGTTTCCCAGATTTTGACAAAAACGGAAGTGTCCGTTATATCTGGGTCTGACTGTACCTGGTTACCACTGGATACACTGCTGTCAGTCCCTAGATGAGGGGGGTTAAAGTTGACGGGACTCGTAGAAAGTTGACCAGATAACGCACTGGCATTAAGGTCCTGATGCTGTGGTGTCCACCCGCTCTGATTAATGCTATGTTCTTCGGGCTGACGCCCAGATGGTGCTGTCGGTTCGTGAACCATTGCTGAAATTGGAGTAGTAAAAAAATAAACAATATCATGATTTTGATTGAATTAATGCTTTACGTCGAATATGAATACTTGTATGGTGCCAAATCCATGTTCTAACATGTGCAAAAGGCACTACATATCATAACTGCGAATGAATAGAAATGTTTAAGATAGGATGTTAAAAAATAGGATTTCTGAAAAACATATTCCTGAAAAGTGAAAACTATGCCAAAATTGAATGTGATGATTGTTCAAACAAAATTGCATGACCAGCACTGTTTCATTCTTCCACAAAAAATTAAAGACACTGAAAAATAACATTACAAAATCCAGGTCGACGTCGTAACATCCATCTTCTATAGCGCCTAATATCCAGCTTATAGCTGCTCACTGGCACTGTAAATGGGAGATTGTTCAGTCAAATGATTGTTTAAAAAGAAAGGTTTTGAGGCTTTTCTTGAAAACGGATGTACTGGGAGAAGATTTGATGCCTCGAGGGAGTGTGTTCCATAACGTTGGGGCGGCAAAGGAAAAAGCCCAATCGCCCGGCCTCGATTTCGTACGTGGTACTGATAACTGGTCTTTGCTTTATCCCTTTACTGCTGAGTGTCAAGCAGGGGAACAATAAGTACCATCTCTTACGTCTGTTGGCATGACGCGACTGGGGATCGATCGGATCTGCGACATAATGCATTTTTTAAACAAGCTTTCTGATTCACAAGAACACAACATGTGGTCATCTGTGACATGACAGAGTACTGAAACTGAGCATGTGTACAGGTAGTGAGAGTAATGTGGATGGTCATGCCCATACAAGACCTGGTACTTACGTGAAACCGCGATGCATGGTTTGTTAGAGTTCTTGCCGGTGATAGGCTTCAGCTGGTTATGGCTGGTATTAGAAGTATTGGACGTGTTGGACATCTGTCTGTGAGTGAAAATTTGACCCGTGCCAGAAAGTTCGGGTGACGGAGTGGGACTGCCTGCACATCCGACAGGAGGACTGGATTGGCTGTTGTAGCGGGTGGCGACACCCTTGGGGATCCACAGAGGCGGCAATGGGCTGGCGTGTACCGCCCCCTGCCCAGCATCTCCTGCCCCCGCCCCAATGCACTTTCTTATAGTCTGTTGGTTGTGGTCGGCAGTGGGGTGTTCCACTGACGTTGAATCTGGCACTGTGCCGTCACGTGAACCGTGGAACACCACGTCTAAGTCTTTGTAGGCCGATGCTTGTGTCGGTTCGTCCTTTGATGTCATTACGTCTCCAGCAAGAGATTCATCCTGATGTAACACTTTTATGCAGGTCTCGCCGTCACGGGAGTCCCCAGTTCTTGACTTCTGCGGATCTTTGCTGTCAATATGCTGCTTTGCCTCTGTTTGCTCACTGGCAAAAGCTTCACGCAGGACACTAGCATCAGAGATATAATCGAGTTTGGGTCCCGTATCAGATAGAAGCGGTTGATTCGATTCTATGGACACAATGTCGGGTTCGTTACTCATCAATTCATTGAAGTTTGGTAGGGTACCATGACTGGGAGTTGTCACAGCACAGTTCGGCAGGGTACCCTGGCTGGGAGGTGTCACAACAGAGCTCAGCATGGTATCCTGACTGGGAGGTGTCACAACAGAGCTTGGCATGGTATCCTGACTGGGAGGTGTCACAACAGAGCTCGGCAGGATACCCTGAATGGGTGTCATACTCTCAGCTGGGAAATTATCTGGTTGCTTTGCAGTTTGGCCAAGTGTCGTAGAATTGGGTGGATGTACCCCATCAATGTATTCTGTATTCATCGTTACATAGCTATGAGGTTCTCCATTAAGACTTGAACCCCGAGGGTCGGTGCTCATGGTGTCCACGTTCGTTTCCATGGTGTCAGTGGAAAGTAGGCGATTAGTCTGATCACTGTCCATCTCTGGACTGGACCTCGGTATGGCAGCATGACCGTTGAGGTTTTGGCTGTTGCCATTGGAAACTGGTGTGTTGTTGCTGAACTGACCAGACACTGGAAGAAGGGAAAACACCGTATTACTGAAGATTGCTAATGTGAGAATCTGTGACAACCCTGGATAAGAAATGTACTCTAATCTCCGAATATGGCTCACCTTCAGTTTGTCAAGAGATGACTCAATAACTAATTATTAAGTAGATGATATAATGGGATAATAAGGCTTAATGGTATTCTATGAAGACCATTCAATGATTTTGGTATGAAATTTCAGATGAATAATTGTCAGTCGCAATATAAAGTGATAACATTTCTAGCATTTCATTCAAACCCTACATTTATTACAGTCAAATATACTGATGCCAGAATACAACATTAAAATATGTATCTAGTGTAGATGAGAAATGGTGCTTTGTACCAGCCAGGGGAAACTCACCTAATGGAAGACGAGAAAAAGCTGTCTTTGATAAACAACTTCCACATCTTTTACGTAGCAGGAAAATTACAATACCAACAACAAGCAGCACAGCAAGGCATCCTAGCACAGGCCTGCAACATAGTAATCAAGATACATCAATTTAATATTTATTGACATATTTTGGTGCAAATTTCCAATGATTGGCTTCATAATGGGTCATTGTTCCATATTAGAATATATTCCACTGTTGTGATTAAATATAGGATCTGATATAAGTTGTCATGTATTACTGAATTCATTAAACGAGGTGACAAAACTTATATCATGCGAGACATTGCCGAGCATAATATAATTTTTGCCAATGATCTTACCGTAATAAATTTAGCTTACGGACCTGCCGACTATGGTCTTAGTTAATACATGGTTCATACAGGCAATGACCCATAACATTCAAGGACTTTTCAAGGACCTATCTTATGTTTTCAAGGACCATAAATACAAACCTTAACCAGCCTTTTCGAAAATGTTTTTAATAGAAAATAGACAGTACTGCTTACCATTTGCAGATAATGTCATAAAGTTTAGCATTGTAAGCTTCACAAATGTCTGTTTCTAGTCGGCAAGAATTTAAAGTTTCCCAGTAGCCTAATCATGTTAATGTGATGCATATTGTCAACCTCCATAGTAATTAATTCTTTACTTAAGAAAAAAAATGTAAGACCTATACTATAATAGCCATGTATGGCAAACAAAACATACAATTTTCATTACATGTTTGGAGAAGCTATGAATTCTTTTTTTTAAAGAAATATTGAAAAATAATCTGAATCAGTCCATTACTAGAAAATATAATTAATTCACACACACATAAAACAAAAATTGAAAAGAAATAAAATTGAAAAAGAAATTATAGTTTCAAGATGGATTTGAACATGCACCTTCAAGACTATCGATTAAGTGAGTTATCTGCCCTTGAATCACACGGAATACGGAAGTAAACATGCTAGATTCTATATATTTCTGTCAAGTTTGTTCCGTAATTTCTGTTCAAATGATGCATTAGTCACACTGACATGAAATTCAAGGATTGTTCAAGGGCTTTTTGAGCACTTTTCCCAAAAATAGTGAAAATAAGCACTTTTCATTTCAAACTCCTAAATTCAAGCACTTTTCAAGTCTGCAAACCATGATAGACACGAGACGGTCAACGTTCTGCTTACTTCACAGGCTCGCGGGAGTTTTTCACCCATGCACGTCTCTAGCTACTGGCACTGTT
Organism: Lepetodrilus fucensis; assembly: GCA_032361325.1. Lineage (NCBI taxonomy): Eukaryota > Metazoa > Mollusca > Gastropoda > Lepetellida > Lepetodrilidae > Lepetodrilus > Lepetodrilus fucensis. The sequence continues at coordinate 7,994 of JAUTBV010098167.1, forward strand.
AAGAATGAGACGGCCTACCTTGACTGTTGAAGCCCACGGAGCCCAGCTTGGCCATGGCGGCAATGTTCATCATGGTGGCGCTCTGACTGCTCCCCGTGCTGGCCGCGTCCAGCGATATCCCGCTGTCCGACATGGCCGGGCTGTGAGAGTTGCGCGACAGGCTGCGCTCGTGGCTGCTGGACGTCGACTGGCCCATGCCCGAGATGCTCCGCCCAATAGGGGGCGGCACTGACACCAGGCTGTGCAGCGAGTCCAGCATGCTGGAGTTCATGGAGACAGGTGTGATGGCGTGGAGCGACGGGATGAAGTCCACCACGTTGGGCGGCATTGACGACATCATGGAGCCGGTAGGGCTCAGCACGTTCGGAGGGAGAGAGAACACCTCTTTCTCAAAAGATACGTGCAGGGACGAATGCTGGCCGTCGTCAACCTGAAAGGAAAGAGGAACATGATCAAGTTGTCGTTCTTCAAGGCAGGAATTTTTCACATGATGAAGGCATGTGCATTTCAATGTTTTAAACTTAAAATATTTTCTATGCTAAAGGGACAGCACCCACCTTATCTTCCTCTTTGGCAAAAGAACCAAAGGTCTTCTTCATGGTCTCCTCAAACAGATCCGTGTCAGCATTGAACTTGATCTCCACGGCCACGTCGGGCTTGGGTGTGTTGTTCATCAGTGACATGAGCTGCGTGGAGATGAGGCGCTTCATGAGCAGCACCTGCACGCCGTTGCCCTTGTCCAGTGTGCGCTCCGTGAACTTACAGCCGTCCTCCAGCTTCTCCACTGTGCTGCCCACCGTGTTGAACATGTCCATGATGGTCAGCTCCTGGGCTGTGTGCAGCTCCTCCAACTCCACCAGTAGCTCGTCCTGAAACGTGGGATGCACACGCGACGTTAACACCTGTCTACTGCACCAGTCCTTATAATGGTGGGGTTTTTTTAATTGGGATTTAGAGTCGCTTTCTAGCATCCACTTACAAAACAAACAAAAAAATTTTGCGTTCAACTGTTGCAGCTGCCACACGCATTAGGCCTGAACAAGCCTCAAGATTGACCAATGGGAATCACAAATTTTCTGAAACCAACAAGTGAACAAATATGAAGTTTAACGTCGCTGTGGGAATCTTTCACCCATTTGCGACGACTGAAACCAACAAATCGGCAAAGCTGTGTAATACAATTAGAAGACCACGCAGATGAAGACGCCCGACGATGCCCTACATAAACAGCAGAAATTGGTACACTGGTAGAAATTAAAAAACATGCCGTGCAACACAGTTCTTACGTTTCTCTTCTCTAGCATGGCCTTGCAGGTCTGGAATGTTTCTTGGATGAGGCCCTTGGCGTTGTCGCGCTGGATCTGCAGCTCGGACAGCGTGTTCATCAGGTTGGTGATGGCCTCCTGGCACAGGTCCACCTTGCCGCGGCTGTCCTCCATCATCCGCCGCAGCTCCCCCTTGTGCTTGTCCTCCACATCCTCGATCGTGTCGTGGCTGTGCTCCGGCTGCCGGTGATCTCCAACCATGCAGATGTGGCAGATAGGAACCTGCAAGTGTAACCACGCCACAAGACTACAGGTTACAGACTGGTCAGTTCACAATGAAAAGCACTCCCACCCATACAAATGTGGCACATAGGACTGAAAATATTTGCTTTCCATCGCAGTAGGAATATTTAACATTGCCGAGCGAGTGAGTATGGAGTTTAACGTCGCTGCGGGAATCTTTCACCCATTTGTGACGAAATATTGCCGAGATGACGAAACACTTTTCAGTAGTATTTCAAATATTATATGGGGATTTGTGAACAAAACTGCCATTGTGGCCAAAGCAGATGTAACATTGAACTAGTTTCCATTTAGTAAGCTCATGTGCCTGACCATCTCTAAACTCTGCAGATACAAAATCTTGCATAATATTAAAGCATGCAATGAACGTTTCAAACCAGCATTGCCTACCTGGCATGTATTGCAGTAAAATTTCAGGTTCTCCGTGGGGTGTTCAGCACACAAGACAGGCTTGTGGATGGTGACGCCACTTCCGTTCTGCAGGTCCTCGAAAGACACCACCTATAAACAAGTCATGTGTGAAACATCAGCAGTGTTCGAATTAATAGGTGGTCTGGGAATTATTTGAAAATCTGCAATATTAAAGGTACATGTGTGAACCCCTGAAAATTATAGATTTTACCACCTTTAATATTGGGCCTATGGAGAATGACCCCTTTATTTTCTTTATTGCAAACACTGCACAGCCTACCTTGTGGTTCTCGAAGCATCTCATGAACTGGTGAGCGGTGACGCAGTTGGGACAGAGGAAGTTTGCGCAGTCGCTGCACTTAGCCACGGCATTCTCCTTGGCCTTGCAGCTGGTGCACACGAGCTGCACGTCCTGGTTGTCCTCCATGTTCTTCATGTCCAGCAGGTCGGACAGGACGTGCTCAGAGTACAGACCGCACACGCCCTTGTTGGGGATGATAGTCTCCTGCAGCCAGGGAGGCAACATTTTAGATACATGTGTACATTCACATCTACATCTTAGTCCATGGCATCGCAAGATAACAAATATTCGTGGATCCCGGAAAATATAGTTTGTTGCCCAATATAAACTGTTTGATCATGAAATCTCAATAAACTGATTGTATGCCCGAGCAACTTACTGCTTTAGGTCACAGTAGGAATCTTTCATTCAAATCATTGAATGATATACATCAAGACCCAATGACTAAACATTTACATCAACGAAAAATTACTTACATATTTTTGTGTTTCTTATTACAGTATTACGTAAATTTGTATATACTTCTGCAACAATACAACCAAGCCCCTCAGTTGTTCATCAAAGCATAAGCCACACTACCACACACACACACCTGTTTACACAAGGGACACACCAGGTATGGGGTGGGCGGTGTGAAGCCAGGGTCGTCCTTCCCTGCGTCACCCTCCTCTGTCTTCTTCTCCTTCTGGTCATCTTCGAGCTTCTTCTCCAGACACTCCTCGCAGAAGATGTGCAGACATGTCAGTACCTTGGGCTTCTTGTAAGTCTCCTCGCAGATAGGACACTTGTGCTCCTCGCTCTCCAGCAGGGTCAGGAGTGGAGACGAGCTGGCTGATTCCTTTGGCGAGCCGTTCTCCGATGCCATTACTTATATGGGTTCCTGCAACGCAGCCAGAAGGCTTGATTTCACTGCCAGACATGAGGGCTGTTAAAGTCCAAGAAGTCACCCATCAGCAATAATATACATCGTTTTTTTAAATGCACGACTAGATTGCAAAACTTTTTGAGTATGATTTCATGCTGAAATTTTTATGTTGAGCATGAAATCATACAAAGTTCTGCAATAGTGGGATCAGATCACCTGAGGTTACCAAAGCTCTTTGAATATGTCATGTGCTAAAATTAAGAAAACTTTCAATAGTTTATACAATGTACTCAAAAACATTTCACAACCTCAAGATTAGCTGTTGTTCATAGTTGTACTTTTGTGACGATTTCATAATTATTTCATGCAAGATACTAGTCTCCTGAAAACAATAACATATTGAATATTTGGTGAATGACAAGTTTATCAAAATTCATTGGATGGTATAATTCGATGCATATATTAAAAAATTGATTTACTCTACTTTTCTATGTCCTGCTTATAAGTTATAACCAAACATAATTTGATTGAAAAACTTAAGGCAAAACGTTTGGTGAAAGAAATATGCAATAGGCCAATGTACAAAAGCAGGGATAGAACTTTACGTTTCAAAGCTACTACGATCCCAAACTGTGTTCAAATTAATAGGGGTCTGGGGGTCATTTGAAAATCTGCAATGTCTGTGTGACCCTTGAAAATTACAGATCTTGCCACCATTAACAGAGAATTACCCCCGTATTAGTGGTTTCAGTAGAATCCTAAGTAGGTGGCAGAGTAGCAAAAGTAAGATCAGCAAGATTGAAACGGCAAAATTAGGGAAATACTTGCCAGCACATATTGAAACCACTGTACTATTAGTTGTGTACTATTTTGCCTTGAGTAGGCTAGCTGGGTTTTTTTCTGGTTCGAGAGTATGTCATGTGGCGAAGTGCAAAATAAAACATTTTGGACCTTACTCAGTACCAAATGGTTTTCAGCCAGCCCAGTCTAGAAATCCTAGCCGACAACCGCCGGTCGCGGGAGTATGTGATATGCGTGCGCAAAGCAGCCCTATTATTTTCTTTATTTAGAACACTGCCGAATAATGATTCAAATTACAAATTTGTTAATAAGCCTTAAATTTCTACTAGACCTAGTGTTAAGATCGATCCCTGAAAAGGTAAGTCTTACACCAAACTACGGTACTAACATAAATCCTGAAGCATGTTTGTACCCAACACTGATCTTAAAAGTGATAAATCTGTCATGTCAACAGCATACACTTAACATAAATAAGTAGCCAGTTTGCTCAATACACCACAGAATCTGATGTGTACTTACAATGACAGTGCCGATTCAGTGCAAGGCCAGTTAATGTATGTCAAACATTCATTGCATCACGTTGCTAAACATTGTATAACAAACAAACTGACAACAGATTTCCAAACACTTTCCATTTGTAACCAGTCATTCACAGACTCCCAGTACTACTTGGCCTTGTGTTAACTATTGTACAGAACACTACAGAAATGTCTACCTTCCAGAACAATGCCAGGAAGGACCATAATTCACTCCATCAGAACACCAACACACACCCATCGTGGCATATAAATAAAGATCTATTATTAGCTCACTGACCTCAAAAGACCTTGAACTACTGGCAACCCTGCAAATCCCATATTGATTGTCGTGGCAATATTAGAACTAGTACATGTTTCCAATACAATCCCCCGATATTTTTTCCTATGAAGATAACAAACATGAAATAAGACCAGTAACTGAAGTGGCGTGTGTTTACTTCCTGATAGGCAGTTGCCAGTTTTGCTAAAACAGGTTGTTTCCTGCGAGAGCAGACTGGCGATGAAAATCCACCTGCTAACCGATACACCGTTCCTGGTCGGTACATGCAGATGCTAAGGCATTCATATCATCGTATTTGCTTACATGCAAAGACATGTTATCGATCGTTATCTTTGATCAACGTCTGCATGGTCACACACATATGTGAAAATATACAATCGCAAAATTCCATCACTTGCGCGCGCATGCCCTGAAACCGCCCACGAGGCACACACACTTGTTGCATGTAAAAAAAATATATTAAAATCGAGCGTGCATTAGATAAGCTAAGGTGTGGATGATCGAACAACCGATCCTGTTGACTGGCACCATACAATTATTTCGAAGGAATTCGTAGCATATATTAGAAGCCTTTCTAAGGTCACGTTTCGTCTCGTCCAAAATAATATTCTCACGACAGACTATCACGGAATTTTTGATATTCTCTCGCGTTTGCCAATATTTCCAACTGATTCGTGGTGCGTGCAACAGAAAAACATACCTGGAATGCATGAAGAGATGTTTCGTAACGCTAACTTGCAAAATTTAGGCTAAACATTAGGGTAAATCCAAGCACATCAAGCAGATTACTGAGCCACTTCCCGCCATCTTTGGATCGATAAAATTGTCAATGCTCATGCGCACTGGTGGCAAAACGGCGGGACGGGGAAAAAAAATCACTCTGTCACGTGAAACAGGTGGTTTGTTGGAATGTATTGATTTTAGCTGTTTAGTTCATTTTTAATTTTATGTAATTGCAACTAATTTTAAGTATAATTTGATAAATCTACTAACTATGGATGAAAAAGAAAAATATTTTAAAGTTTCACTGATAGATTACAGCCGAAAGTTTTTATCAGTAGGCTAGGATGGCCTATTAATAGTGTATTTATGCTTGCTAAATATACATAGGCCTACCCCCCTATGTAGCCTACATTTTAAATTAATAAATAGTATCCACACTTTTATGATGTGTATAGTCTAGTAGGCCTACTCGGGTTTAGGCCTATCTAAAACGTAGCCTAGGCCTACCTGCAATACACAATGATACAAGAATAAGCCTATATATAATTCAGCTCCATGAGCGCTATAACTTATAAGTAGTGTGATAATGGAGACGATGCAACTTTGTCTAGAGATTATCGAGGCACACTCAGTAAGAATGCATAGGCCTAAATGCAAACATAAACACTTTAATTGTTTCGCTGTGATCTGTAATTGAATGAGTAGATCTAATATTATGGCGTTATTCCGTGACATCATTCACTACACTAATATATAGGCCGGTCCTGAGACTTAAATTACGCAAATCTTTTGATGTACCAAAATAAAAATATGTTATCATAATCACCTGAATATAGCTTGTAACAAGTTATATTATCTGTGTTCATCATATATCAAACAATACAGTACATTTCGATTTTGTTGTTTTCAGCCATTGTAGGCCTACTTCACGTAAAACGATCCACCTGCAGATGGTCGGATACTCGAGTCCGAGGTGGGTCCAATAACCCGGGTACCCGAGTCCAAAATAATGGACCCTATAATAGTATAGTATTATAGATAATTACATTTGCTTCTATGGTTCATGACGTTTTTACTTTTAAGCGCAACATATATTTGATCCTGATTAAAAGTGGTATGTATACAAAGGATAATATATGACTACGACACAATCGTGTTTATTGTCTAAACTTAATTAATCGTAGGCCCTACTGCTGCGCTTACTATACGAATATAAGAGTTAGGTCACGTGGGCTAGGCAAAATGACTGGACGTAGCACTGGGTATCGTAGCCTATACTCATCGCACAGCTGCATTTACAACAAAAACAAAAGAAGATATATATATGTGCTGTTAATTGCCAGTATTATCAGTATTAACAGTATTTTAAGGTGTGTATCAAGACTCGCCCCTCGCTAAACAAATGAGGCGTGTCCTACTGGCTGTATCTCTCTCTCTCTCTCTCTCTCTCTCTCTCTCTTTTCATATGAATTGTCTACATCTCACACCATGTTCAACATATTACTTTTTTTATATATAACAAGTGAGAGAGAGAGAGAGAGAAAAAAATACCTCTACTCTACGTTTTTTGATATGGCATAATAATCTGGAAACAGACAATTTGCAGCTTTGTCAAAATACGTTGACAATTTTATTCAAAAAAGAAATGCGGACCAAGCAACGTCAAAGTTACGTTATGCGTCATGCAGAGAAAGAGAGGTGGATACTGTTCAAGTTTTGGACTTCGGCACAGCTGATGCCGATCTCTATCTTACCTTATTTCACAAATAAATCAATATTTAGCCTGCTGATCGAATATTGAGTAGTTTATCTCGTCAAGCATACTAATCATATGACGTCAAGTGATTTTGTAACTACGTTACCGGATTCGTGACGTCAATGTGATAACTCGTGCATGCATTCGTAAGTGACGTCATCATAAATTATCAAAATAGTTAGAGCACCTTGCAGGTTATCTAAATGTAAATATATTTGTATGTAATCATTTTCATATATATCACTAATAACAACTAAGGCTTGTAAGTTGCAACGGTAAATTACAAATGTAGGCCCATTTATTAGTAGTTTCCCGTGTTTATTTTATTGTATTTGAACAGATAGAATAGTTGCATATAAACTTTATAATAAAGTCTCGAATATTCAGTTCCGAGTCATTCGAAATACACTGACGATAAATATAATCTAAATTATATGTATTACTATGCAAAGTAAAGTTTAACAAAGTTTCAAATAACTGCAGATATTAAACTTTGTTTCTATATGATTGTTATTGTATTGTTGTTGTAAAGAACTAAAGTGTTGCCCATACTTATTGCGGTTTCATAGTTTGTGCATTAACCCAATATACCATTACATACTATTGAATCAGGATGTATCATGTGTCGTATGCATTGGAGTCTAGTTCTGTCCTCGGATGATGTTTGTAACCGTATTCAGAACACGTCCATTACAGAGGCAAATATCGTGACCATTAAACAAGTCTGAAGCATGTTGTTGAATATTTTATATACTAGTATTTATTTACTAGTAGCCTATATATGCTATGTTAAAAGCTATAATATTATTTCGTGTTATTATATTAATTTAGTGGACATTCATTAAAGTGTCGTACAATGGTAAGTTAACTATACAGCAGTGTATCTTTTCATAAACACCATTTTGAAGTCAGCCGAGTGGACAGTGTGTGGACATAATTACGAGTTAAATATCTAAATAATTAGTTTTAAGATGCGTTGCTTAGGCTACCTCACCAACGTTAACACATTGTCACAATGATCACACGTACAGTATACCAGGACAAATAGCCAACTATACTGCATGTATGCTAATAACTTATGCTATAATAGATATATGTCGGACATAAATAAAAGCAACTTAATTGTATATATACCATCGAGTTACCGGTTTTCGGGGTATTAAAATTATCATGTTACATGTAAAGAACACTCACTTCCTCATTGTTTTATCACAAAATACTGCTATTGTTACGTTTAAA